>SJYC01084480.1:0-19600 GCA_006408675.1 Madoqua kirkii | reverse complement strand
CCAGCAGGGAAGCGGGCGCGGGGGGCGGGGGGGAGGGCGCGGGGGGAGGGTGCACGGAGGAAAGGACCCCAAAGTTTCCAGGCCGTCCCCGACTCTCGGGGAGCGCGCGGGGGGGACCAGTTCCCTCGTAGCCCTATGCACGCTTCCTCTCTCCTGTCCCCCTTCCCCATCGGTCCTTCTCGGCCACGCAGCAAGACCCTCGGGAAGGTGAATAAGTTGGGAACGTCTTCAGCGGCCTCCGCGGTTCGACAAAACGGCAATAACCTTCGCTCTCATCCCGGGGGACCTCGGGGTAACTTCAGCGAGAGGCGCTTTTCTGCGGGAAGGGAAAGGGGAGAAGGCGTGGAGCGCATTTATCCCTTAGATCCCCGGGGGATCCCCAGCTACACGTCCGGCAGCGGGGGACTGGGGGCATCCCCCAGGGGGCGCTCCCCGACTCTACGCGGGGTCTGCGGACTCGACTCGGCCTCTGACCCTAAACGGCGCGCGCGCCCCCCGCCCGGCCCAACTCACCGACTCGGCGGACACGCAGGCCACCAAGACCCAGGTGAGCAGGATCCAAGCGCGCCGCATATTCCTCCGGGACCGGTGGCTCCCAGCTGCCCGCTTGCAACGAGGGAGAACACGAAGCTTCTCGCCCAGCGCCCGGCGCTGCTCGCGCAGAACGATCAGGAGCAGAGCTGCCGCAGCGACCGCGGTTCGGGGGGCTCGAGGGGACTCGAGGGGCTCGGGGCTCCGGAGCGCCCGCTTCCTCCGGCTGCGCCCCGGGACCGCGGCGCCTTCTCACTTGTTGGCTCCTCCACTCCCGAGGCCGGATTGTGGCTCCGGGCGGGGGAGGCGGCTCGGAGGCTCTTGTTGCTCTGCTGTGGTTTTACTCCTCCGCGGACTCCTTCCCTGTGTCGCTGCTCCGTTTCTGATTTTTTTGAGTAATAAATTAGATGGCTTGGAATGTAGCTGCAGCTGAAGTTTGGGGGCAGAGCGGCGGGGGCGCGCGATCCGCGCGGCTGGAGCTCCCGGAGTATCTGGAGAGTAGCGCGTCCGAGCCCGGCTAGTGGCTCAGCCGCGGCGCCCCTCCTCCGCCTCCTCCTCCTCCCGCGCCGCCGCCTCCCTCCCCCGGTCCTCCTCCTCCTCCCCCCCTCCCTGCCTCCTCCCGCTCCCTCCCTCTTCCCTCCCCAGCCGGCTTCTCCGGACTCCTCCGGGCCGCCCGAGGAGAGGAGGCGGCAGTGTGACTCCCAGCGAAACCCGGGAGAAATTCCTCCAGGATTACGCCCGGATTGGCAGCTCCGGGGACCAGTGGCCACAGGCGGCTCCGCGCCGCGGCTGCGCTGGGTCCGCTCGTCCTCAGTCCATGCTCCGGCACTCTGCTACACCTCCATTCTCTGGCTTCTTTCTCCCCTAGCCTCTCCCTCCTTTTCCTCTCGCCTCCTCCGTACTCCTTCTCTATTTCCTTTTCACTTGCACTTTTCTGAAAGAAAGATCGGTGAAAAACGAGATATGTATTTATTAATAGCGTTTCTGCCTGCAACAATTGAACTAGCGGTAAGAAACTGCTCGGGGTGGGGGGTCGGTCGGGGGGCGGGAAGCCACGAAGTTTACAGATGTGTTCAAGCAGTGTGAAGTGTTTCTAAGTCTCCAGTTGATGAAAATGGTATTTAAAAGAAAAGACAGTCAATATAGTAAACGTATATTGAGTATTTCCCACTCTCCCTAACCACCCTACCCCCAAAAAGGAAGTGGAGGAATACTCCCATAAATTAAAAATGCAACACTTGCAAAGCTTATAATTTCAACTAAAGACTTAAATACCATTTTGCCTCACACAGTTTAAGCCCCTGAGGTATTTTATAGGCTCCATTTCAGCACAGAAATAGCAAGCTACAAATAGGGCAATTTGATGAGAATTGGATGGAGACCTTGAATAATTACCGATTTAAGAGAACTGTGTGAAGAGGAGCTAAAGGGCCTCTTGATGAAGGTGAAAGAGGAGAGTGAAAAAGCTGGCTTAAAGCTCAACATTCAGAAAACGAAGATCATGGCATCCGATCCCATCACTTCATGGGAAATAGATGGGGAAACAGTGGAAACAGTGTCAGACTTTATTTTGGGGGGCTCCAAAATCACTGCAGATGGTGACTGCAGCCATGAAATTAAAAGACGCTTACTCCTTGGAAGAAAAGTTATGACCAACCTAGATAGTATATTCAAAAGCAGAGACATTACTTTGCCAACTAAGGTCCGTCTAGTCAAGGCCATAGTTTTTCCTGTGGTCATGTATGGATGTGAGAGTTGGACTGTGAAGAAGGCTGAGCACCGAAGAATTGATGCTTTTAAACTGTGGTGTTGGAGAAGACTCTTGAGAGTCCCTTGGACTGCAAGGAGATCCAGCCAGTCCATTCTGAAGGAGATCAACCCTGGGATTTCTTTGGAAGGAATGATGCTAAAGCTGAAAAAGGAGATCCAACCAGTCCATTCTGAAGGAGATCAGCTCTGGGATTCCTTTGGAAGGAATAATGCTGAAGCTGAAACTCCAATACTTTGGCCACCTCATGGGAAGAGTTGACTATTGGAAAAGACTCTAATGCTGGGAAGGGTTGGGGGCAGGAGGTGAAGGAGATGACCGAGGATGAGATAGCTGGATGGCATCACTGACTCTATGGACACGAGTCTGAGTGTACTCCAGGAGATGGTGATGAACAGGGAGGCCTGGCATGCTTTGATTCATGGGATCGCAAAGAGTCGGACACGACTGAGCGATTGAACTGAACTGAGTGGGACTACATGCCATGATCTTAGTTTTTAGAATATTGAGTTTTAAGCCAGCCTTTTCACTCTCCTCTTTTGACTTTCGTCAAGAGGCTATTTAGGTCCTATTCATTTTCTGCCTAGGGTGGTGTCTGTTGCATATTCAGGTTATTAATATTTTTCTCTTTATCCTTAATTCCAGCCTGTGATTCATCCAGATCATCATTTTGAATGATGCACATAGAAATTTTCTTATGAATTCACTCGTTCAGTTTTGTTCAGTCACTCAGTCGTGTCCGACTCTTTGCGACCCCTTGAATTGCAGCATGCCAGGCCTCCCTGTCCATCACCAAGTGTTCAGAGTTCACTCAGACCAGCGTCCATCAAGTCAATGATGCCATCCAGCCGTTAGTTTATTGAATTCATTAGTTTGTTGTAATATTTTCCCTATATATACAGTTGTTGTGTTCCAACAATTCTAGGTTTGTTTTTCCTCTTTGTAAACCTCATATTTTATTGCTTATCTTTCTTTGTTAATTAGTTCTACAATAATATTGAAGAGAAGTGGTTATAAGCAGGCATATTTACTTCTTTATTCTAGAAGAAGTACTTTAATCCATTGTTTATTTATTATAAAGTATGTCTTGTAGTGTGTATTTGTTCATGGATATGTGTGTTTTGTCTTGCTTTTGAATGGCAACATATGCATGGATCCCCCTATGACAAGTCATATGAGAATTTTTTCCCTCTTCTTTTATGTGTTCACTCTTAAATCCATATTTACATATTTAAACATAATTATACATATTTTATTTTCATCTTCATTTATATGTTCGTATATTACCATACAGTTTACATCAAGTAGAAGGAATCTAGTGAAAAGTAAAATCACTAAGATCTAAGGGTACAAGGCCATGCAAAAGGGAACATCATGTTGATGTGACGTGGATAAAAAATGTGCAACTGAAAAGACTGCCATCAGATAAATCAGATAACCACAGCTGAGGTTTTTGACAAATGATGAACGTAATTTGCCCTCAAATGAAAAGTCAGAGTCTCAAATAAAATAAAACTAGTGACGTCAATCATTAATTAAAGTTCCAGAAGCTTGAATTTAACAAGCAGTTAAACACTCGTTAAACCCAGTGGAGTTCAGTCTACATAGGCCAAGTGATGTGAGGAGGTGACATAGCGTAGCTTAGTCAATAAATTAACATATCCTAGCACAGATTATGGTGTTCTAGGAATCATTATTAAGACTTGGAAAATACCTTAGAGGTCATGCGGTCTAACCTCTCATTTAATGGAAGAAACTTTCTTTTTGTAGTTACAACTCTCTTAACAATGTTTTTCTCCATTCTCTTCTAACCTGGTGGATGTAACCAAAGTTAGATGTTCTAGATTCTGAAAACTTAATTTTCAATTACAAGGAAACAGACCATGTGTGGTTCTTACACTTCAAGTAGTTAGCTTCCAACTTTATTTGAAAAATGTTCAAGAAGGAGAATAAAGTTTAAGATTCTTAAAGTTTGATAAATTTTAAGATTATTCTTAAACTCAAGAAGAATAAAGAAACAGGAAGGATTGTAGAAAAAAGTAAATGAATTTGGATTGGTGACTGGAGCCAAGAGGGCAGCTATGGAGTGTGCAGAGGGTAGGGGAGTTTATTATCCCAAATCAATGCCCAGTTTACTCATCCTGAGTGATTACTCTGGTGTGCATCAGGAAAAGAGCATTACGCAGAGCTGGGGGAATCATATATCCACGTAAGGTGACATGTGGATTGAACTCAAGCTAAAGACACCTGGTTATGAGAGATAGCCCCTATAAGAGAATATATAAAAAAGATGATTTCATGGACTTCTGAGCTCCAGTTTTTTCATCATTCATTTTCTCATAGGTATGTGTCAACAGTGGATAACCTGTGGGATGGTTTTCTTTATAGACTCCAGTCTTCATCAGTATGAAAAATGTTAACTTTTCCACTTTGGGGGCTCTTTCTGTGGTGTTCTCTATGGTAAATCAATATCTAATATGTTAAAGTCACATTTTCACCCCAGACAATTCTGTAAATATGTTAATAATTTATGAATCAAATTAAAATGTGAGAAACTGCCAGATTGTTTTCTGAGTGGCTATACTATTTTTTTAGGTGTTTGTGGAGGTTTTGAGTTGACTGCAAAAATTCAGCAAAGAGAAATTCTGCAGGGTATTGGAACCGTTCTATATCTTTTTGAGGTGGTTATTGTAAGAGTCAGTGCATATATTAAAACATAGAATTGTAGAAAAAATAAATGAACACTGCTTACTGTGTGTAAATTCATACAAACAAATAAAAAGCATATCAATTTTAAAATGAGATAGCTTTCCAAAATTCTTGAGAGAAAAAGCACACAAGAATTTTCAAATACATGAAAAATTTTCACTTAAAATTCAGCCATACAATAAATCACTGCCTATGAAGCTATAGGTTTCATTTTCTTGCTCTTTTTCTTTTTTACTCTTCTATTTTTAAAATATGTTTCAAATTCTTTTGCACTTCCTTTAATTTTAATTCTGCATTTAAACACCACCTTTCAGATACTGCTATTTCCATCATTTCTGAGAGGTTCAGAATTGCTCTACAATTGTGGACAGTGTTCAATAGATAATTCAAAAATAAATAGGTGTGGCAATTTTTTCATTGAATGCTTCACATATGGACCATATGGACTTTTAAAGGTAATAGGTATTGAAAAAGGGACTCATCATAAAAACATGTTTTTAAATATAAGTTGTTTATTTTAAAGTCCATAGAAGACAATCTGTATTTACAGTTAGGTCATTTTTATTGCAGTGATTATTGTCACATTTTCATCATGCTATAAAAACAGCATGTTACATCCGTCTTGTCCCTTTAGTAATGATTTTAATGCAGTGTGATAAAAACATACGCTGTGTCATATGTTATATGCTATGTATTCCTAATTGGACATTTAAAAATGTTTAATAATGACTGAAGCTGCACTGTGTCTAATATATTATGGAATAAATGTGTCAAAAACCAGTGGTATGCTCTAAAACTTTATTTTAAAAGAGGCAGATCATACAGCTCAGATGCTGCTGTTTGTGCCTGATTTGGGCAGCAGTGGAATTCAAGAAGCAGATGATGAAAATCGCACAGTTGGGATATTTTCTCCCTTTAGAAAAAGAGGCTGAATAAAAAATGTTAATCTGATCCTCTGCCATTTTAGTTCACTCCGCTTAAACTGACTTCAAATGGAGTTACTTTGATCAAATAGGCTAGTGTCGCCATTTGTTGACCAGAGAGCAAGAAAAAGGTTTTCTTAAAAGATCTAATCTGTGAGTATAAATTGCTGCCCCATAAATAACGTCAAGGGAAGAACCTGTCCTATTGGTGTAGCCATCTACATGAATTCCTGGCTACCCAGATTGGGCAGAACACACATAAGAAAGTCATGTGGGAAGATCATTAAACCAAGGGATGATAGGTGTCACTGTCAGTGAATTTATCAAATTCTTCATAAGATGTTGAAACAAAATGAACATTTTTAGGAACAAACCAGCTATAAAAGACAGATGGAATTAAATACACTTTTATGACAATATTCATCTTCTGTCTGATTTCTAGACAATTGCATCTGCTGATTTGGAACAACTTTCAAAATTTCATTTCTTCATTCATTCATCAAATATATAGGCAGTGCCTTCTGTGCTTGGGAGTTGTATTAAGCCCTGGAAAATCACCAGTGACCTAGCGGCATTTCCAACCAAAATTCTTCATTCCAGAAAATGTCTTAATTTCTAGAATATGGCCCTCAAGACTGAGGTGTTTCTTTCATATAAGTATGGAAATCTATTTGCATTTGAATATATTCATAAATACATTATAATAGTTTTAGGTCACTGAGCCTTTGCTTAAAGCAGAAGATGATTTTTTCAATTGAATCCTTTTCATAGGGCTTCCAATAGGTTGAATTCCAGCGTCTATATTGATTCACTGATATTGACCCTTAAATGACTGCCTATTTTGTTTGTTCTCAAATTGTTTTGATGGGGGAGTAGAAAATTGTATTCGTTCTTCCTGTTAACCCATTTCACCACTATTGTGATAATTTCTTATTTGCCCATCTTTATTTCTGAAATTCTTTAGTTTCAAACTTGGACATGGTTAAGACCAAATATTTACTAAAACTTGACTCAAGCTTCAGGTAAATCAAAGAATCCTACTGGGTGAACACTGGGGCTCCTTCAGTGCTATTTACCTAGGAATAGGTTTCCAACTGACATCATATTTCTCATCATTTTTCCCCTGCTTTGTCAACTAGAATTATAATCACTGAGCATGAGGGAAAGTTCTGGGAATAAATGATGTCAAATTATTACCTGTTTAACTTCATCTGTTGTCTTTCCATCCCACAAAAATGCATCGCTAGCCTTCAGATATTTTCATTCACAAATAAGTAAAAGAGAAAAAGAAAATGTACCAATGATACCTTATATATTACCTTAATAGAACTTCCCTGGTGGTGCAGTGTATCAGAATCTGCCCGCCAATGCAGACAACATGGGTTCGATACTTGGTCCAGGAAGATCCCACATGTACAGAGCAGCTAAGCTGGTGCACCACAACTACTGAGACCACGCTCTCCAGCTGCAACTAATGAAGCCTGCAGCCCTAGAGCCCACACGTCACAGCTACTGAGCCAGTACGCTGCAGCTAGTGAAGCCTGCATGCTGGAGCCTGTGCTCTGCAACAGGAGAAACTACTGCAATGAGATGCCCACACACTGCAACCAAGAGCAGGTCCTTGTGCTCACCACATTTAGAGAAAGCCTGCACAAAAGCAATGAAGATCCAGTGCAGTCAAAGCTAAATAAATAATAATAATAAAACATAAAAAAAATAAATAACATGCCTCTGGAAGTTTCACTTGTACTTTAACATGCCTTTATTTTTTAAATTTTATTTTATTTCAAGTAATTTTCTGAGAATATTATGGCTCTTCTTTATTATTTTTGCTATAGTTTTACCATTCTGGCTGGGAAATATTTAGATCTCATTTACTTCAAATAATATATGACCCTAATATTGTGACTCCTTAACATCGTAATATCTTAGTGTTAAACACGTCTTTTAATTTTTTTAAATAAAGGGTAAGCTGTTCTCCCGAGGTCACCCTTTTAAATACTCCTCTCTGTATGCTATTTCAGACCCGTAACTATAAGGAAGCAAAACAATGAGTGTTTAGGGTTTAATTTTTAATAAAAAAGTTCCCCAAACTCAATTAAATTCTTACTAAATCTTGACTGAAAATGAAATATATTAAACCCCAAGAAGCAGCCTCAAATGTCTAATACATTGGATAACAAGGATTAGAATTCTGGTTTGGGATCATATGTCTTCGTTTGGTTATTAGACATTAAGAATAGGATTTTCGGAAGCTCTCCTAGATGCATTAGTCCCAGTAAAGTACTTACCAGATAATTCATTATAGTCTTTTTTTGGCGGGGGGAGGGAAGGGTTTGTAATTTAGAAGAATGCAATTAAAACTGAACTTGATAATTAATTCTGAACTGGTGAGAACTAGTTCCAGAGATTATGACTATAATTCTGTGTAGTCATTGATATAAATATTCATGAGGTTTCATTGTTTTATGGTTTTCTCAAGCACACAGCTTATCTGAAGAAGTAAAATTAAAGTACCATTATTTAACATTACAATGCAAATAAGAATCAATGAAGAAAGAATAGTTAATCAATAGGGAATGTGAATACATGTAAGCCCACGTAGAGACTACATCATATATGTACAAATACGTCTCTGACCATATAAATTAGAAGACTAGAAAAAGAGGAGAGAGAAAGATATGGGTAAACAATTTTGAAACTTAATCTGGTCAACACTGGGTGAGTGAAATTCATTGAAATTGACTTAACCTACTCCCGAAAATCAATCAACATATAAAACTAATCGTGTGCAGCAGAAGAGAGAATGAGAAAATGGTCTTTCTTATTCTATTTTCATCTTTTACTGAGCCATAATACCATCATATCTGACCTTGAAGCAGATTCTTCTTATAACATGAAAATTTTCAAGTAATCGGATAGAATAAACAGGGCATGATGAATGGATGAATGCATGGATAGAAAGTACAAAGAGAGTAGTCAAAAAGCAGCCAGTTGGGACAATTGAAATAGGTGGGCGGATTGAGGGGTGAAAGTAGGGAGTGCAATTTCAGACCATAGTCTTCAGTGTGATTCAATTTAATTTGAAAACTCAATCTTAATAGGATTCTTATAATTGCTATTTGTTTATACTCTCAAAGTTGATGAAGAAAGGATCAACACAAACAGCATATTCATTGAAAACTTTATACAAATTTGAGGAAGATTTAAGCCTTCTGTACTGGTGTGCTTAGTTCGTTTATTGTTAAGCACCACAAAGTCAAATTCAGTATTATGTGATTAAGCTACATCTGGCTCTGTGCAAGCACTCACCATATTTCTTTAAGTTCAGCAGGTGTTTTGCAAAGAATCTGAAGGATTTTGCACAAAATTAGTGCCTATAATAAAGCAATGCTGATGAAGAGACAGCTTTTTATATCACTGATATATTATAGTTTCTTTCTAATAAATGTCATTGCTAGATATTTCAAAACCTGAAACAGATTTGCTGACTGCACTGTTTTGAAGCTTATTTGCTGTGCCTTATTGCTAAGATGTTTTTTTATAGACATACAATTTAGAAATTTTATTTGACACTGTTGACTACTAAATTGCAGCTTTTCAACTTTGCAAGACTTCTGTCACACAATTGAGATAAAAGGTAAGATTCATCACTTTTGTGTTAATCTTTCCTGGAATCACCCTAAGACAATTTTTGATTTATTAATTGAAGCTTTAATCTGAGAAATAAATAAAAACAAGATTGTTAATTTGTTGTGGTTTTTTTCCCAGATTCTTCTCTCTTCCTGTATTTCTCTTTCATACATACATACATACAACTTACGAAGAGTCAAACTATAAATGTACGGATCTTTTCATTTGTAATTGCCCGCAGTTTGATGGTATGAAGCTAGAAGCATTCTTCAGTTGAAAGGCTTATTTGGGGAACCTACTTGGCCTTCAACTGTTAGCATGCTGCTGTATTCTCTACATTGACATACTCTTTCTGGTGATCTTCTTGGGGAACTCTGTTCAATTGGTTAGAGCTTTGGGTCAGCGAGTTTCACAGGATCAATCCCTCATTTGCTCTTTTTGGTGGTTTCCCAAAAGAGTCAGGTAACGATATAAACCATAGATGACTGTTGACATCGGTGTCCTTAACCTGTGAGTACAACAAATCCATAAACATGCACAGGAACTGACTTCTGGCCAAGTTACTGATAGAGCCCTAACCTGTGCCATAAGATATTAGCATAGAGAAAGGTTGGACCTCTGTTTCCAGCCACAGCCCAAACCCCTCACCTAGAACGTGGGTAGCTATTGTTCGGTTGCTAAATCATGTCCTACTCTTTGTGATTCTATGGGCTGCAGCACACTAGATTTCTGCATCCTCCACTATCTCCCAGAGTTTGCTCCAACTTATGTCCATTGAGTCAGTGATGCTATCTAACCATTTCATCCTCTGCCACTTCCTTTTCCCTTTGCTTTCAACCTTTCTTCTTCACAGCAGGTAGCCAAATATTGAAGCTTCAACTTTGGCATCAGTCTTTCCAATGAATATTTAGGGTTGTTCCTGTAGGATTGACTGGTTTGATCTCCTCGCAGTCCAAGGGACTCTCAAGAGTCTTCTCTAACACCACAATTTGAAAGCATCAATTCTTTTATTATCAACCTTCTTTATGGTCCACCTATCACATCTGTACATGACTACTGGAAAAACCATAGCTTCACTATACAGAGCTTTGTTGGCAGAGTGACATCTCTACTTTTTAATACACTGTCAAGGTTTATTACAGCTTTTCTTTCAAGGAGCAAGGGACTTTTAATTTCATGGCTGCAGCTGCATCCACAGGGATTTTGGATACCAAGAAAATAAAATTTATTACTGTTTCCAGTTTTCCTCTTCTATCTGCCATTAAGTGATGGGACCAGATGCCATGATCTTAGTGTTTTTTAATGTTGAGTTCCAAGCCAGCTTTTTCACCCTGCTCTTTCATTCTCATCAAGAGGCTCTTTAGTTCCTCTTTATTTTCTGCCATTAAAGGGGTATTATCTGCATAACTGAGGTTGTTGATATTTTCCTGGCAATCTTGATTCATTTAGCCTGGCATTTCACAAGATGTACTCTGCATAGAAGTTAAATAAGCAGGGTGATGATTGTAATCCTCTCCCAATTTTGAACCAGTTGGTTGTTCCATGTCTGGTTCTAACTGTTGCTTCCTGACTCTGCATTCAGGTTTCTCATGAGACAAATAAGATGGTCTGCAACTCCCATCTCTTTATGAATTTCCCACAGTTTGCTGTTATCCACACAGTCAAAGGCTTTCATGTAGTCAATGAAGCAGAAGTAGATGATTTTCTGGAATTCCTTTGTTTTCTCCATGATCTAACAATTGTTGGCAATTTGATTTCTGGCTCCTCTGCTTTTCTAAACCCAGCTGGTACATCTGGAAGTTCTCAGTTCACATACTACTCAAACCTAGCTTGAAGGATTTTGAGCGT
Organism: Madoqua kirkii; assembly: GCA_006408675.1. NCBI lineage: Eukaryota > Metazoa > Chordata > Mammalia > Artiodactyla > Bovidae > Madoqua > Madoqua kirkii. The sequence continues at coordinate 8,188 of SJYC01084480.1, read as the reverse complement.
AAACTTGCTAGTATGTGAAATAGGTACAATTGTATGGTATTTAAATATTTTGAATATTAATATTTGAATATTGATATTATTCGAATAATATTAATATTTTGAATATTCAATAGTTTGAATATTCTTTGGCATCACCTTTCTTTGGGATTGGAATGAAAACTAACATAGGAGCAGAGTAAAAACACCAAAATCTTATTAAATCATCTTTAAAATCTGGTTCTGTGAGATAACATGTTTTTGATGAAGAGAAAGAAAAAGAAATGTTAAAATGTTATTCTAATGACCTTTATCCAAAAAATCTATGTTTATTCAAAAGCAGTTTCTATGTGCCGATTGTGAACATGAAGAGGGATAATAAAAATATAATAGTTTTTTCATAAAGAATATGTCATCTACACCAGTATTAAAGTCATATATGAAAATGTGAAACATACATACATGGGATGATGAATGCTGACTGACAAATAATCAGTACAGGCAACATATTTCAATTTTAGAGAAAGAAAAAGTCAAATATTCACACTTGCAGAGGCTGTATACATCAAAAAGTAAGAAGGGATGTGAGATACATTTTGGGCAGAAACAATATTTAAAGCAAAGTCAAGGGTCTTCTTAATTCACTGATAAAAGTTGTAGAGGATGATGTGCCCAACATAACAATTAGAAGAAGCTGATTAAACTACCAAATAATAACTTTTCAAGTGTCCATTGGAATTTTGAGGTTACAAGATGACCTGGTAACCTGAAATCTAAAGTGTAAGTAGCCTTTCTGAAAAGAGATGGGTTATCAAACCCATCTTTGTCTGTATACAGGAAAGAGAGGCATCCTGCAAGACATGGTAGGAACAGATGAAAATTAATATGCTATAATTTTAGAGAACTGCCAATGGTCAGCTGTAGGTTAGCATGCTAGTCTAAAATAGCTGGGGCCACCTGACCAAAAGGACCTTGAACTGATCCAAAAATTCAGTCCTGTGGATCTTCTGTAGGAGTTCACAGGAAAGACTGTGAGCATAAGAGGAAATCAAAGCCTCTTCTTATTGGTAAAGGCATACAAAAACCATCAGCTACTCAGTTGTGCAGGGATGAGCAAAATATGCCTATTTTTTCCCAGACACTTCTTTCCTATAAAGCAAAAGTTGAAAGCCACAATGACTATGGCCCACAGGTACCAGAAGTTGAAAGAAAAACGCCACCTTAGAAGAAAATGACAAGAATCTACATTCATTCAAAACTAGTTTCTAGGTGCTGATAATCTTATTATCCCTTAGTAACACCTAGTAGAAGCCTCCTACTTCTGGTAGAAGAATAAGAAAATGTTAATACAGACTAATTCAGAAACAAGGCAGTTTTGAGTTACGACAGGGAAAAAAGTTTATAACTCTGAAAAAGCCTCACCCTAAGCCTCTTGTGCCTAGGACTGCCCTAAGAGGGAAGCTGAATCAAAACAGAGAATTCCTCCCTCACATGATCATATGCCAGGACAAATAGTATGCACTAGTCCTCTGGAAGTGATATTTGAATCTTTTGACCCACTGAAAGTAGCTATAGTAACAACAATCTTATGCTCCTGTCAACTCCTGACTAGATTTACTCAGCTGCCCATATTAGCAGCATGATAAAAGGGTAAGCATCTAATTTCTCTTAGTAATTAATCTTTATCTAGTAATTTTTATCTCTTTCTTAGTAATTTTATCATTAGTGTCATGATAGTGATAAACAAAAGTCAGGGGGAAAAACTGAGCATTAAACTCACTGTCAAGAGGCAAACAACCAACAAAACCAGACTCAGAGATGACTCAGATATTGCAATGAACAGAGAGAGTTTTAAAATGACAGTGATTAAGCTGTCAACATCTCCTGTTGCACAAAGGAGCAATATATATGCACAGATAAAAAGTAACGTTAATTATATTCCTTAGCTTGAATCCAGTATAGTCTGAAACGCAGAAGTGCATATCAGCACAGATAGATAGTGCTCTGGGGGCAAGTCTGCTAGTACTGGCTAAAGAAAGTTATAAAGGTAATTCTGAATGCTCAGAATATGAAAAAAAAAATTCTGTTTAGTTTTTCATCTAGTTATATTTTTTACAACCTATATGAAAAATAACATCATGGAGGCAGCACAAGATGTAGAGGCCTCAACAGAAGATGATAATGGCTATCACTCTGAGGGAAAAGAATATCCCACCACAATAGGCATGCTGGAGGAATAAAGTATACTAAACTTATTAGCAGTTCTATAATATTTAAATTCTTATCTTTCTCAGTATTGCAGCTCTTTATTCTAGTAGCCTCAAAAAATTACTTTTGTGTTATGTGTTTTTTTGTAGTTGTATTCAGTGAGAAAAACAATTGAATTTTAGAATTTCTTCTGATCCAGAACTAGAACTCTAGAAAATATTTTAGCTGCCTATACATCAAATCTAAAAGTATAAAAATGTGTAAAAGCTTTTGCACAACAAAGGAAACTATAAGCAAGGTGAAAAGGGAGCCTTCAGAATGGGAAAAAAATAATAGCAAGAGAAACAACTGATAAAGAATTAATCTCCAAAATATCCAAGCAGGTCATGCAGCTCAATTCCAGAAAAATAAACGCCCCAATCAAAACATGGGCCAAAGAACTAAGCAGACATTTCTTCAATGAAAACATACAGGTGGCTAACAAACACATGAAAAGATGCTCCACATCATTCATCATTCAGAGAAATGCAAATCAAAACCACAATGAGGTACCATCTCATACTGGTCAGCATGGCTGCCATCAAAAAGTCTACAAAGAATAAATGCTGGAGAGAGTGTGGAGAAAAGGAAACCCTCTTACACTGTTGGTGGGAATGCAAACTAGTACAGCCACAATGGAGAACAGTGTGGAGATTCCTTAACAAACTGGAAACAGAACTGCCTTATGATCCAGCAGTCCCACTGTTGGGTATACACACTGAGAAAACCAGAAGTGAAAGAGATACGTGCACCCCACTATTCATCGCAGCACTGTTTACAATAGCTAGGACATGGAAGCAACCTAGATGTTCTTTGGCAGATGAATGGATAAGAAAGCTGTGGTGCATATACACAATGGAATATTACTCAGTTATATAAAAGACTACATTTGAGTCAGTTCTAATAAGGTGGATGAAATTGGAGGCTAGTGTACAGAAAGGACATGGAAGCAACCTAGATGTTCTTTGGCAGATGAATGGATAAGAAAGCTGTGGTGCATATACACAATGGAATATTACTCAGTTATATAAAAGACTACATTTGAGTCAGTTCTAATAAGGTGGATGAAATTGGAGGCTAGTGTACAGAGTGAAGTAAATCAGAAAGAGAAACATCAGTACAGTACATTAATGCATATATATGGAATTTAGAAAGATGATAATGTTGAGCCTACATACAAGACAACAAAAGAGACACAGATGTAAAGAACAGACTTTTGGACTATGTGAGAGAAGGCAAAAGTGGGACAATTTGAGAGAATAGCATTGAAACATGTTATTACCATATGTAAAATAGATGACCAGGGCAAGCTCAATGCATGAAACAGGGCACTCAAAGCTGGTGCTCTGGGACAACCCAGAAGAAAGGGTTGGGAGGGAGGTGGAACGGGGGTTCAGAATGGGGAACACGTGTACATCCATGGCTGATTCATGTTGATGTATGGCAAAAATCACCATAGTATTGTTAAGAAATTAGCCTCCAATTAAAGCAAATTAATTAATTTAAAAAAGGTAATGTCCTCAAGGCATATTCAAAAATAATCTGTTGGTAACTTCACATTTAATGCAGAAAGACAGAATCTGTTTTTTTTTTAAGATGAAGAAAAGAACAAGAATGTCTGCTTACAACTTTTCAGTTTAAATTGTGGAGGTTCTAGTTAGTTTAAAGGGCAAGATAAAGAAACAAAAGGTAACTTAATTAAAAAATAAATAAGATGAATTTTATTTGCAGACTTTATTGTTTATAGAGGTAATCCAAGTTTTCACAAAAAAGCTGCTAGGACTAATAAGCAGGTTTAAGAAGTTTATATGTGAGAAAGTATGTGTGTCTGTGCATGTATATACAGAATTTCTTTTCTCTTTCTTGTCAATAAACAATTAGAAATAAAATATTTAGAAAGTATTACTTATAATAGGATTAAAAATATGACAAGTAACTCCTTTTGAACCACATCCTGGAACATAAACAATTCTTTATTTCACCACCTAAGCATCTTTCAACAGTGTCCCTATCTAGAAGGTGTTCTCTTTCATTCTTCTCTGTTAGAGTCCTCCATACTTCAATACCCTGCTCTATATACTTATAGAAAATTCTGTTCTTGTGGTCTTGTTGGAATAAATATCTTGGTACCACTTGTCTGTTCTGTAATATATCCTGGTTCTTTGTATTGCTTTCTTCTTCCGATAGACCATATTCTTTAAACACAAGTACTTAGTCTTATCTGTCTCCAGGTTCCCACTCAGAAGTTACTCAATAAATATTTGTGGAACTGATAAATATTTGTGAAAGATATTCCCTTTTGTTCTGTTAAACACATATTAGAAAACCAAATCTTTTGAAAAGTTGTAACATGCTCCTTGAGAGCGGTAATTGTTCCTGGAAACTTTCCAAAATGCTTAGACATGGACTTCTTGTAAATTGTGTCCCCATTAAAAGTAGTTGACTAGGTTGCCTTATCTACCATTATAGCACATATAATTTACCTGAAGAAATGATGGTGCCATAAAAGAACATTCACAAATGGCCTTATTCTAACAGCTGCCAGATGGGGATCATGATAAAGTTCTCAAATAAAAAGGACTTACCATTGACAATAATGTATCAAACTGAGAAACTTGACTATTAAAATTTTTTTTAAAATATTAAAAAAAATTTTTTTAAGAAACATGGTTTTAAACAAAATCAATAAAATTATTTGAAAGATCAAATAAAGCTTGGATCACACAGCAAATTTGATAAGAAACCAGTCACTAGAGGAGTCAGATGACTCAGATGTGCTCTCAAAGGGCGGATCGTTGCATATTGTGGAATTTCCTCTGACATGATGCAAGCATGATGGGGCACTTGTTCCCTACTCTTATGATGATATAAAAAGCCACATGAGATTTCTGCCCAACAGAAGTCTTCTGGGACAGAGAAGCTCACAAGCATCTAGAACAAGAGCCAGAAGAAACTTGACAAAAAGCCTCTTGTTCAAATATGACTTCCAAGCTGGCCGTTGCTCTCTTGGTGGCCTTCCTGCTTTCTGCAGCTCTGTGTGAAGGTAAGCATATCCTTCTAATCTACAGAAGCTTCCTGTGTCTAAACGTGATGCTCAGATAGCAAGATTATCCTTCATGCCTGGATAACAAGCCTCCTTTTTATTCAGCAAGAGAAAACCATCTTTGCAGTCATTTACTGTTAAATTGAAGTTTTAATTTTTTAGGTTGTATCAATGTATTTAGAAAGTTTGATTTATATAAATATTCTGTTCCTATCATCATTCATACTCTGTAGTATACAAATTAACATAAATCTATAATTTACAGTATATTTTATTGGAGGCCACATTTACCCAAATTATCTATTAATATTGAGTAAGGTAACTCAGGTTATTTTATTCCATGTACTATTTAATTGACGAGCTTCAGGCAACTATCAATTGTTCTTTGGCCTAAAGATAGATTATAAACCTTACTGGGATCCCTCTTATGAAATACAGTTAAGAATGTTTGGGCTTCCCTGATAGCTCAGTTTGTAAAGAATCCACCTGCATTGCAGGAGGCTCTGGTTCAATTCCTGAATCAGGAAGATCCACTGGAGAAGGGATAGGTTACCCACTCCAATATTCTTGCTCTTCCCTTGTGGCTCAGCTGGTAAAGAATCCACCTACAATGTGGGTAGACCTGGGTTCAATCCCTGGGTTGAGAAGATACCCTGGAGAAGGAAAAAGTTACCTATTCCAGTATTCTGGCCTGGAGAATTCTGTATTTCATAAGAGGGATCCCGATAAAGTTTATAATCTGTCTTTAAGCCCTCTTATGAAATACAGTTTAGAATGTTTATGGCATATACCATAAACATTATATATGGTATATAGCATATGTATATATGGTTTTAACCATTAAGGATTTTATTAAGATAAGAGTACAATCTCTGGGTAACTCACATATATTTCTATTAATTCCTCCTGAAGGCAGTTTCCCTTTTGGTGAATCTTAGTTTGCCTGCAGTTAATAACATTGTGGTATCACAGAGAATTATGCAATATTGAGGAGGAGGAAATGTACCATGAGGATGTCAACATTTTCCAAAGACAACTCTAAGTCTTTACACCATTCAATGTTGTTAGGAGTGATTCTTTTTAAAACAAAGAGAAAAACTGAAGTTAGAGCCTGGGAGAATATCCAGCCATCGATTTCAGGGATAAGTTTGCTGAAGATGTGATGTTTACCAAACAGATACTCACCAAATGGTCACATTGGAATTAATAAGCATGAAGCTAGTCAAGCTGTGCTTATGGATGAAATAAATTCTTAATTTTTTTCCACAGCTGCAGTTCTTTCAAGAATGAGTACAGAACTTCGATGCCAATGCATAAAAACACATTCCACACCTTTCCACCCCAAATTTATCAAAGAATTGAGAGTTATTGAGAGTGGGCCACACTGTGAAAATTCAGAAATCATGTAAGTAATTTCAAAAGTGATTATTTTACTTTAGTCAGCCTAAAATTGAGACATGGAAGAATCCAACAGAGTTCTAGGTACTAGGAGTACATAGTGAGAAAAATAGAAAGGAAAAATTCTTTGTCTCCATGGCATTTAAATATGGGACTCTCCATGACTCATAGCTAAAAATTAGTTTGGACTTCCATTTTATGCCTGTACTCAAGGAACCATGATTTGAATGGCAAGGTGGTGTTTGAAGCTCATTAAATATTGATTTTAATCATATCTCTCTCATTTCAGTGTTAAGCTTACCAATGGAAAAGAGGTGTGCTTAAACCCCAAGGAAAAGTGGGTGCAGAAGGTTGTGCAGGCATTTTTGAAGAGGTAAGTTTTTCTTGAATTTATATTCTTCATTTATCCTGTGACATTTACTCCAAAAGTCAGCCTTTAAATCTTCTGCTGCTGCTGAAAATTATTTTCTTTTAAATAATTGCTTCTTTGATTAAAAAAAAAATAGCAGCAATAGTGTGTTTGTTGTACTCATAACTGGGAGATCACGTATCTGTTTGTCCAGAGAAGTGTGGGTATATTGCTTGTGCCCTCTGTCATTAGTAGAGCTCCCTATAAATCTCAGAAATATTCTGATTTAGATAACTTACCTGATCTCTCTATCTGTAGTTGAAAATATAGAGCATTTCTAATATATGAATATCTACGACTCTCTTGGTTTCTATATTGTATATTTTTAAGAACCATACCTTTCTCCTTATTAGAACATTGCCAATTTTTAAAACTTTTTGTTTTATTTTATTTATTTTCAGAGCTGAGAAGCAAGATCCATGAAAAAGAAAAAACAACCAAAAATCCGTTATCCGTTGCTTCCAAGAATTCCTCAGTAAAGATGCCAATGAAACTTCAAAACAAATCTACTTCAGTGCCCTGTGTACTGTGTGGGTCTGGTGTAGGGTTGTCAGATAAAATACAGGATGCCCAGTTATATTTGAATGTTAAGTAAAACAATGAATATTTTTTCAGTGTCACATGTACATTGTTCCATGTAGGACATGCTTATATTTTAGAAATTATTCATTGTATACTGTAAATTCCAATCTATCTGGAAATCCTGCTTTTTTGTTTTGGTTTTTGTTACTCTTGCAACCCTAGACTGCTGGCCAGGATTCACGAGTGCCTGTTCAACTGCACCTCGGTTTCTTTATTCCTAAACTGGAGAAAAATATCTCAGTCATCTTTCTACCTCACAGAGATGTGAGGACATGTGGAAGCACTTTAACTTTTATTTGGTCATGTAAATTATTTTCAAGTGTAACTTATTTGCTATTTATATATTTATTTAAGTCTCAAATACAATAATATTTGTGCATGAATTTGGAGAAACAGGAAAGAAGCATTGTTGATAAGATAGTATAATGATGGTAGTAAATTTATACTTATTTTTATATATTAAGTTTTGATCAAGATTGTTATACTGTAATCATAGATACCAGATTAGCAAATTAAAAGACACAAACAGAATG
>SJYC01084479.1:0-29516 GCA_006408675.1 Madoqua kirkii | reverse complement strand
AATATCTTTGCAGATAAACATAACTGCTTTCCAGAGATAGATTACAATAAGTAGTCTTTGCCATAGAATGATGGAAATTTTATCAACTTCCCACTATATACCATTTTACTAAATGAAGGTGACTTCAGATTTTCAACAGATAACCTAGGGGTCTGTACAGCTTAACACAACTGGACACTCAGTGAAAGAGGGAAGAGGGCACTCATTATAAAGCACTTCTCAGCTAACTGAGGAAAACTGATACATATGAGACAAAGAAATTTAAAATGTAATTAAAGACCAAGCACATTTGAAAAGAAATCAAACAAACTCTTAAAAATAAAACCAATCTAACAACAACAAAAAATTCACTGAATGAATTTTATAACAGATTAGACATAGCTGCAAAGAAAATTGGAGATCAGAAAAAAACCCAAAAGAATTTATCTGGAATTTAAAGAGATACAAAGAGATATAAAGAGGTAGTAAATTAGAAAAGTAGAAAGAAAGACATAGAAGAATCAGGGATAAAGACTTATTGATGTTCAATTGAGTTTTTACAGCAGATGAGAGAGTGAAGGGTCAACATTTAAAGTGAATGTTTGAAAAATTCCCAGAAATTATACAATAAAAACAGCAATCAGTTTTAGAAATCCAAGCTGGCAATTCTTAACTCTACATTTCTAGTCAAAAAATAAGGATCTTAGAACTTTAATGTTTATCCAACTTGCAGCACATTTACTAGAGCCAGACATCCTGGAATGTGAAGTCAAGTGGGCCTTAAGAAGCATCACTAGGAACAAAGCTAGTGGAGGTGATGGAATTCCAGTGGAGGTATTTCAAATCCTAAAAGATAATGCTGTGAAAGTGCTGCACTCAATTATGCCAACAAATTTGGAAAACTCAACAGTACTGGAAAAGGTCAGTTTTCATTCCAATCCCAAAGAAAGGCAGTGCCAAAGAATGCTCAAACTACCACACAATTGCACTCATCTCACACACTAGTAAAGTAATGCTCAAAATTCTCCAAGCCAGGCTTCAACAATACATGAACCATAAACTTCCAGATGTTCAAGTTGGATTTAGAAAAGGCAGAGGAACCAGAGATCAAATCGCCAATATACGTTGGATCATCGAAAAAGCAAGAGAGTTCCAGAAAACATCTATTTCCGCTTTATTGACTATGTCAAAGCCTTTGGCTGTGTGGATCACAATAAATTGTGGAAAATTCTGAAAGAGATGGGCATACAGGATCATCTGACCTGCTTCTTGAGAAATCTATATGCAGGTCAGGAAGCAACAGTTAGAACTGGACATGGAACAACAAACTCCAAACAGGTTCCAAGTAGGAAAAGGAGTACGTCAAGGGTGTATATTGTCACCCTGCTTATTTAACTTATATGCAGAGTACATCATGAGAAACACTGGGCTGGAGGAAGCACAAGCTGGAATCAAGACTGCCGGGAGAAATATCAATAACCTCAGATATGCAGATAACACAACCCTTATGGCAGAAAGTGAAGAAGAACTAAAGAGCCTCTTGATGAAAGTGAAAGAGAAGAGTGAAAATTCTGGCTTAAAGCTCAACATTCAGAAAATGAAGATCATGGCATCCGGTCCCATCACTTCATGGCAAATAGATGGGGAAACAGTGACAGACTGTATTTTGGGGGGCTCCAAAATCACTGCAGACAGTGATTGCAGCCATGAAATTAAAAGACACTTACTCCTTGGAAGGAAAGTTGTGACCAACCTAGACAGCATATTAAAGAACAGGGATATTACTTTGCCAAAAAAGATCTGTCTAGTCAAGGCTATGTTTTTTTTTTTTTTTCCAATAGTCATCTATGGATGTGAGAGTTGCACTATAAAGAAAGATGAGGGCAGAAGAATTGATACTTTTGAACGTGGTGTTGGAGAAGACTCTTGAGAATCCCTTAGATTGCAAGCAGATCCAACCAGTCCATTCTAAAGGAGATCAGTCCTGAGTGTTCATTGGAAGGACTGATGTTGAAGCTGAAATTCCAATACTTTGACCACCTGATGTGAAGAGCTGACTCATTTGAAAAGACCCTGATGCTGGGAAAGAATGAAGGCAGAAGAAGAAGAGTATAACAGATGATGAGATGGATGGATGGCATCACCAACTCAATGAGCATGAGTTTGAGTAAACTCCAGAAGTTAGTGATGGACAGGGAGGCTGGGGTGTTGCAGTCCATGGGGTCGCAAAGAGTCAGATATGACTGAGCGACTGAACTGAACTGAACTGAGCACATTTACTATTGATGTGGTTATCTTAAGTCCACTTTTTTTTTTTAAATTATAAAAATGCTACACATACCCTAGATACATGTAACTGCCATTTTCTCTCTGAGTCAACATTATCAACAGTGTGGAGCAAAGCCCATTCTCTTTTCTGATTCCCAAGCCACATTAACACAAAAGTGTGCAGCATAATAGAATGGTTTTTTTTTAATTAATTAACTTTTTTATTGAAGGATAATTGCTTTACAAAATTTTTCTGTTTACTGTCAAGCCTCAACATGAATCAGCCATAGGTATACACATGTCCCCTCCCATTTTAACTTCCCTCCCATCTCCCTTCCCATCTCACCCCTATAGGTTGGTGCAGAGCCCCTGTTTGAGTTTCTTGAGCCATACAGCACATTCTCCTTGGCTATCTATTTTATATATAGTATTCTAAGTTTCCATGTTACTCTTTCCACACGCCTCACCCTTTCCTCCCCTCTCCCCATGTTCATAAGTTTATTGTTTGTCTGTTTCTCCACTGCTGCCTTGTAAATAAATTCTTCTGTACCATTTTACTAGATTCTGTATATATAGAATTTTTAAGAGTGATGCACAAGCAGGAATCAACTGAAAATTCAGTGCCAGTAGTTTCTGTTCTTAGAAACATGGTTTCCCTCTGGAGGTAAACTCTCTCTGCTTGTTGATTTTTACCAGCCCTGCTGTGGGGCCTCTTCTTCCTCAGAATTCTGCTTAAATGTCATATCCAGTATTCTCTTCAGAACCCAACTGGATTTTTACAATTCCCTCGTCCTACCCACCTTTATAGTCATCTTGCGGGTCTCATACATAGTGAATATAACAAATTATTTTAATAAAATGATGATGGGAGAGATATAGGATTCTTCAGAAGCAGGTAGCAAGGAGTTATCTAACCTAGGTAGTCTTTCCTGAGAAAACTGAAAATCTGAGAGATGAGTAGGGGTTAGCCACACAAAGGGAAGAAGACTATGTGGGAAGACTGGTCTAGAAGACAAGGGAGAAGTCATTTGTGTGATTTGAGAAGTGAAAGAATTTGGGGGTAAGTGGATTTTGGCATGAAACAGAACAAATATTAACAGATAAAACTGTGCTAAATGGACTATGGAAAGGTCTAAAGGGATAAGATATGGAACTGAAAAATTCTAATGGATTCCATTACCTTCATTTTAAATGGTGAGCTGCTGCTGCTGCTGCTAAGTCACTTCAGTCATATGCGACTCTGTGTGACCTCATAGACGGCAGCCCACCAAGCTCCCCTGTCCCTGGGATTCCTCAGGCAAGAACACGAGAGCGGGTTGCCACTTCCCTGTCCAAAGCATGAAAGTGAAAAGTGAAAGTGAAATCGATGAGTCATGTCAGACCCTTAAGGACTCCATGGACTGCAGCCCACCAGGCTCCTCAGTCCATGGGATTTTCCAGGCAAGAGTACTGAGCATTATAAGCTATTCTTTTTCCTGGGTCTCCTTCCAAAAAAGAAATGGGAAGCTATACAAAGCAACCCAAACTCTGTTCTTGGGGTCTTTTTAATGTCATTTGGGGGCTGAATTATCAAAAATACTCTCAACATTATACAAAACCTCTTAGTGTGTTAAGTATACATACTTGATATGACAAATATACAGCCCTGAAGGCAAAGTGCAGACATGTAACCAATTTGGTGAATCTTAATAATGAGCATTATAAGCTATTCTTTTTCCTGGGTCTCCTTCCAAAAAAGAAATGGGAAGCTATACAAAGCAACCCAAACTCTGTTCTTGGGGTCTTTTTAATGTCATTTGGGGGCTGAATTATCAAAAATACTCTCAACATTATACAAAACCTCTTAGTGTGTTAAGTATACATACTTGATATGACAAATATACAGCCCTGAAGGCAAAGTGCAGACATGTAACCAATTTGGTGAATCTTAATAATGAATACTTAAAAAATCTATTTCTTTATTTTCATTTTTAATCACTTTTAAAATATGCCAAATGATTTTCCTCACTCATCTATATTGTCACTGTCTGTAAGACAATAAAATATTCCATTGAAAAGGCAGTTAACTGGATCAAACTGAAGATTAGGCATCATGTAAACAAGTCAGAAAGGAAAAATGAACAAGAGTAAGAGAGAGGATGTGAGAATGAGAAGGAAAAGCCAGTAAATTTGCAGAACTGAAAATTTTGTTTTGTTTTGTTTCAATTATATTAGTAAAATATGTATATAGACACAAGTTTTATATGTATAGACAGATTTAAACATAAGGTTCAGCATACGATCGATTGCCCCATAGGCATACATTAAAAGTGAGGTCACTCAGTTGTGTAAAACTCTTTGTGACCCCATGGGCTGTAGCCTACCAGGCTCCTCCCTCCGTGGGATTCTCCAAGCAAGAGTACTGGAGTGGGTTGCCATTTCCTTTTCCAAGGATCTTCCTGACTAGGGACTGAACCCCGGTCTCCTGCATTCCAGGAAGCGCTTTAACCTCTGAGCCACCAGGGAAGCCCATACAGTAACCTTCAAAAATATTAGTAATGTTCTGTTTGTTAACCTGGCTGATAAGCACAAGGTTGTTCCTTTTATTTTGTCATTTTACATACACCTTTACTCTGTATGGTATGCTGCTGCTGCTACTGCTGCTAAGTCGCTTCAGTCGTGTTCAACTCTGTGCGAACCCATAGACGGCAGCCCACCAGCCTCCGCCATCCCTGGGATTCTCCAGGCAAGAACACTGGCGTGGGTTGCCATTTCCTTCTCCAATGCGTGCAAGTGAAAAGTGAAAGTGAAGTCACTGAGTCGTGTCCAACTCTCAGCGACCCCATGGACTGCAGCCTACTAGGCTCCTCTGTCCATGGGAGTTTCCAGGCAAGAGTACTCGAGTGGGGTGCCATTGCCTTCTCTGCTGTATGGTATACTCACAATAAAATATTTTGCAAAATTAGAAAAAAAAATATCCCATGCATTTAATCCACATGTGTGGATTAGAATTACAAATCATGATTTTCTAAGTTAGAAATACAAATGTAAATATAGAGGTACACACAATTAAAAAAGTATGGAGAGAGAAAGTGTTCACCTTACACTGGCTCAGAGGTTAAAGCGTCTGTCTCCAACAAGGGAGACCCGGATTCGATCCCTAGGTCGGGAAGATCCCCTGGAGAAGGAAATGGCAATCCACTCCAGTATTCTTGCCTGGAGAATCCTCTGGACAGAGAAGCCTAGTAGGTTACAGTCCACAGGGTTGCAAAGAGTCGGACACGACTGAGAGACTTCACCTTCACCTTCAAGTGCAAAATACTGTAACACATATATTGTACATCCAACCTGCAAATGAAGTAATTTTCATAATTTCCCTTTTTTTGCATTAGAAAATAGATTCATAGTTTGAAGTCACCTAAGTAAAATTTTTCATTCAAGGTTTTAGTAAGTAATTAGATAACTATTAGATACTGTAAAATGTCTATTTTGCATCCAGGCTATGTTTGAAAACTTCAGAAGAAAGGAAGCAAAACTTAATGTTTTGATTTTTGCTTGTGGTAGTAACATAACTTTAAAAATTGCCTAAGATTATATTAACCCTACAATAACGAAAAAATCTTAGATAGTGATTTCTCCATTACCCACTTCAAAAAATGGTCAGATAGCAATTGTCCCATGTTTGGTAACCATCTGCTGAATTTGCAGAGCAGAGATCAGACAACAAATGGGGAATTCTTCCATGTAACAGAGTAAATAGCAGGCTTATTACTTACCGCAAGAGTTACAGATGGAGCAACCAAAAATTCTCCGAAAGATTACTTAAGAGTCAAAGAACCCAACTCCTGATGAGTAGAGAAAGATACTTTTCTATACTCTTTGCACTCCCATAGATAAAAATCATGTTGGAGAAATATTATTGTTTCAAGACTTTTAAACATTATATGGTTAAAATGATAGATGGACTTAAAATCATAACATGTTGGAAAACTCTAAGTTTTCTTCAGATTTTATCTAGAGGAATATTCTAATAGGTTTGTAAAAGATTGTGGTACTAGCGCTAAAGATAAGCTTTTAATGTGTCTAGTGATTCTACTTCATAGGGCATGGTTTAGCTCACGTCTTAAACATGCTCTGATTTGATCGTTTCCACTGTCTGCATCCTAAATTAATTGTCTGGCACTCATCCCATGCTTTTCAAAATACCTTCACATTTATATTTTCAGTGTTTCCCTAAATAACAAGTTTATGGGAAAACATTCTAAACGTAGATTTAGATTTACTTACTTTCTAGATTTACTTCCTTATGCTTCCACAGGTATTCACCATGCCCCCATGCAGGAATCCTTTGTGTGTTAGTCACTCAGTCATATCTGATTCTTTGCAGCCGTATGTACTATAGCCTGCCAGGCTCCTCTGTCCATAGGATTCTCCAGGCAAGAATACTGGAGTGCGTTGCCATGCCCTTCTTCAGTGGATCTTCCTGACCCAGGGATCGAACCCCAGTCTCCTGCATTGCAGGCAGATTCTTTACCATCTGAGCCACCAGGGAAGCCTATGTTTTCTTTTCAGGTCTTAGAGATCTCTAACAACCTCATCATGGCGTGTGAATCATTCTCCCATCAACTATCCACACTTGTTTTGTCCTTCTCTAGTATATGCCAGCCATGTCAGTAAACAGTTCATTACAAAAATGTTTTTAAGTGAAATGTTATTATTACTTGTATTTACAATTATATTTTTGTTGTTTATTTGCTAAGTCTTGTCCAGCTCTTTGTGATCTCATGACTACAGCATGCCAGGATCATCTGTCCTCCACTATCTCCCAAAGTTTGCTCAAGTTCATATCCATTGAGTCAGTGATGCTCTTTAATCATCTCATCCTCTGCTACCCTCTTCTCCTTTTGCCTTTAATAATTCCCAGCATCATTCTTTCCCAATGAGTTGGGTTTTTGGCACCAAAGTATTAGAGCTTTAGCAACAGTCCTTTCAATGTATACATAGGGTTTATTTCCTTTATGACTGATTGGTTTGATCTTGCTGTCAAGGGACTCTCAAGAGTCTTCTCCAGTACCATAATTCTAAAGCATCACTTCTTCAGTGCTCAGCCTTCTTTATGGTCCAGTTCTTATGGCTGTGCATTTATTATTGTTCACTCACTCAGTTGTGTCTGACTCTTTGCAACCCCATGGACTGCAGCACTCCTGGCTTCCTTGTCCTTCACCATCTCCAGGAGCTTCACCCGTGTCCACTGAGTCGGTGATGCCATCCAACAACCTCTTCTCTGCCATTCCCTCTTTCTCTTGCCTTCAATTTTTCCCAACATCAGGGTCTTTTCCAATGAGTCAGCTCTTTGCATCAGGTGGCCAAAGTATCCAAACTTCAGCATCAGTCCTTCCAATGAATATTCAGGGTTGATTTCCTTTGGAACTGACCATAAATAGTTATTAGAGAAACCGTAGCTTTGACTAGATGGACCTTTGTCAACAATGATGTCTCTGCTTTTTAATACTCTGTCTAGGTTTATCATAGCTTTCCTTCCATCAAATTATATACTTTGATTTTTTAAAAAAATCTCGCGGTTACAAAATCCTCCTGTAAAGCTTGAGTGAGGCCCCTGAGCTAATATGAAAAGACTTCTCCTTGTTCCTTGTTTATCACTGTATTTTATTTCTGAAGGAATTTTTTTCAGTCTCCCAGCTGAATACAATTCTGGTTTGTTTTATCTCAAAAGCTATGACAAACCTAGACAGCATATTAAAAAGCAGAGCATTACTTTGCCGACAAAGGTCCGTACAGTTAAAGTTATGGTATTTCCATTAGTCATATATGGATATGAGAGTTGGACCATGAAAAAAGGTGGGTGCCCAAGAATTGGTGCTTTTGAACTAGGGTATTGGAAAGGCTCTTGAGAGTCCCGTAGACTGCAAGGAGATCCAACCAGTCAATCCTAAAGGAGATCAGTCCTGAATATTTATTGGAAGGACTGATGCTTAAGCTGAAGTTCCAATACTGTGACCACCTGATGAGAAAAACAGACTCATTGGAAAAGACTCTGATGCTGGGAAAGATTGAAGGTGGGAGGAAAAGGGGATGACAGAGGATGAGATAGTTGGATGGCATCACTGATTTGATGGACATGAGTTTAAGTAAGGAAGACAGTTGGTGATGGACAGAGAAGCCTGATGTGCTGCAATTCATAGGATCACAGACAGTTGGACACGACTGAGCAACTGATCTGAACTGATCGAAAATAGAGATTCAGTTCAGTTCAGTTCAGTCACTCAGTCATGTCCAACTCTTTGTGACCCCATGAACCACAGCACACCAGGCCTCCCTGTCCATCACCAACTGCCAGAGTCTACCCAAACCCATGTTCATTGAGTCGGTGATGCCATCCAACCATCTCATCCTCTGTTATACTCTTCTCCTTCTGCCTTCACTCCCCAGCATCAGGGTCTTTTCAAATGAGCCAGCTCTTCTCATCAGGTGGCCAAAGTATTGGAGTTTCAGCTTTAACATCAGTCCTTCCAATGAACACCCAGGACTGATCTCCTTTAGGATGGACTGGTTGGATCTGCTTGCAGTCCAAGGGACTCTCAAGAGACTTTTCTAACACCATAGTTCGAAAGCATCAATTCTTAGGTGCTCAGCTTTCTTTATAGAGATGCTGCTGCTGCTGCTGCTATGTTTCTTCAGTCGTGTCCGACTCTGTGACCCCATAGACAGCAGCCTACCAGGCTCCCCCATCCCTGGGATTCTCCAAGCAAGAACACTGGAGTGGGCTGCCATTTCCTTCACCAATGCATGAAAGTGCAAAGTGAAAGTGAAGTCGCTCAGTCGTGTCCGACCCTTAGCGACCCCATGGACTGCAGCCTACCAGGCTCCTCTGTCCATGGGATTTTCCAGGCAAGAGTACTGGAGTGGGGTGCCATTGCCTTCTCTTCTTTATAGAGGTAAAAGTTAGTAATATCTACTTACCAAAATTCAAATGATACCTTGCACATGTAATGTTCTATAGATTTTATATAAGCTATGTGTACTTTTTCAATCCATATCTTTTTAAATTATTTAATAATTTAGCCAGATTTCATAATGAACAAAAGTACATAAACTTTCTTTTTAAAATATGGTATGCTCTGTGTGGATTTATTGGGAATAGAGTAAATGCCATTTTTATACTTGCTTTATACATAATATGGGCATCTCTGCTGGCTCAGATGGTAAGGAATATGCCTGCAATATGGGAGACCCAGGTATGATCCCTGAGTTGGGAAGATCTTCTGGAGGAGGGCATGGCAACTCCCTCTAATATTCTTGCCTGAAGAATCCCATGGACAGAGGAGCCTGGCAAGTTACAGTACGTGGCGTTACAAAGAACTGAACACAGCTGAGGGGCTAATCCTTTTTATATAATATAATACACCAGTTTCTCCAGATTTAGCTTTTGAAATTTTGACATCTGAAAATATCCATGGTCAGAGAGGGTATGGATTGACAATTCTGATGCTGTTACATTGGTACCTGAACAATTTACTTGAATAGTTAAGTAAATGGGTGACTGATAATGGGAGCCAGGTTCCTCACTATTACAGTGGAAATTTTCAGATAAGCTAAAAGGAAGAGAATAACATCATCCATGTAGTAATGAATTAAAGTTGGAGATATCAGTATGAATTCATGTTTAGCTTAATATATTATAGATACAGGTGGCTACATAGAGAAGAACTCACAGTTATGTGTATACAAATGTGTTAGGAAACATGTTTTCTTCCTTTGTTAGCCGAAACGACCTAGAAGCACTGATGCTCTAGTAACAGCAACTGAGCACTGAGATCTTGGTTACTAAAACCATTTCCCAATACAATGGACCTAAGTTCCTTGCTCATAGACCTGGAAAGGAAGTGTACACAATGAGCCTTGAGCATCTTCTAGCATCAGAGAATAAGGCAATGCCTTTCTCCAAAAAAAAAAATAAAAATAAAAATTCTGATAAGGCTATGTCAAAAGGTAACAGGAGCCAACTGACAGCTGGAACAATTCTTGAACTAGAGCAAACGGAGAACAAAATTAAGTAGTACATTATAACCCCAATCATAAAGCAACTATTCATCAGTCCGTACTGTTATAAGTGGTTGAATAAATTAAAAACGGAGGAGACAAACCTCTCATGATGAATTTCAAAGAATTTATATAGACATTTCTTCCCCAAGGAGGTGATAAATAACTATGATTTTCTGAAGCGTTATCTGCATATAGTGACTTAGTTCCAAAAATGCAACATGAAAGGTGGGGAAGAAGAATAACTTTATAGTAGAGTAATGTGAAAAGCACCATGTCAACCAAAGTCAACAGCAACAGTGATAAAGCATGTTGATAAAATGCAATGGTGTAGTGAAAATGGCACTTTACTTCTGTGGTCTTCCTCCTAAAAACCCCTGAACCCTGTCTAATTATGAGAAAAACAGACAATTCCAATAGAAGCATTCCACAAAATACTTGATTAGTGCTCCTCAAAGCTATCAAGGTCATCATAAAGGAAATTCCGAGAAACTGTTATATCTAAGGGGAGCCTAGGAAGACATGGCAACTAAATGTAATGTTTCCTGGATTGATCCTAGAACATAAAAAGGACATTCAGTAAAATCTATGAAAGTATGAGTAAAGTATAGACTTTGGTTAATATTAATTGTCTTAGTTCAGACTGCTATAAGAAAGTATGGTGGATTTGGTCATTCATAAAAAACAGACATTATTTCTGACAGTTCTAGGGGCTAGAAATCTGTGCAGCATGATGGAGTTCTAGTGAGGACCTTCTTTCTCTTTGCAGGCTGACTACTTTTGTTTATATTCTCACATGGCAGGAAGCAAAGAGCCTGAGCAAGCTCTTTTCATGAGGGTAATCTTAACCCCCATTCTAGAGGCTTCTACTCTGATACCTATTTTTCTCCCTAAGGCATCACCTCTTAATAATGTTTCACTAGGGGATTAAGAATTCAGCATATGAATTTTGGGAAGTCCATTCAGTTCATAACAATAATGTATCATTATTGTCTCATTAATGTACCCTACTAACATAAAGGTGTTAATAACAGTGGAAACAGTATGGGATATAGGGGAAGTGAAAAACTCTCTGTAATATCTTTTCAATTTTTCTGTACATCTAAAGCTGTTCTTTAAAAATGCTTATTTAAACAAAATAAGTGGGGAGAAGGAAACCAAAAATTAAATTTAAAACCTACAGCATGTGGTAAATTGTAGTTCTCTACCAATAAAAAATGAACCTGGAACTTGGGCTTTGAAGCTGGTGTGTGGGAATCATGTCCTTCATGCAGTGATGGAGCTAAATTGACCATTCACCAGATCTGTATAGTTTTGTCTTCCCTTCCTTGAAGTCTGTTACTGAAGAATGCTATGTTTTCAGAACCTGCCATATCTGAAATACATTAGAAAAATGTATGCAATAGCTTAGTTCCATCAGTAAGAGATTATAGGAATTGTGGTGAATTGAAAAACACATGGTCTGCCTGGAGTCATAACAATTAAAATAATCTTTAAACACAGAACTTGCCAAGTGAAACATTTTTGGCTGGCAGTTTGGACTGCAGAATTGACTGATAAAAACTAATAGCTCAAAGGAATTTTTTATCTGATAGTTAAATCTGGCACTACAGGTATTTCTTCTTTAATAAATTCCATTGCAGGCTTTCCTGTTTTAATTAACTCTATGGTTCCATTCAAGCCTACTTGCCTTAGATTCAGATTGGATAATTAATGCTGGATGAATTAACAGTGTTTTTGTTTCTTTGTATCTGGAATGGTGGAGAAAGTTGAAAAATACAAACAAAGTGCTTTTTGACAAACATGATTTAAAAGTCAAATTATTCTTCACTTCTACACTATGCCCGATTATTCATAAAAAGAAATGTAACAAAATAGAAGCAAAGCATGTGCTCATTTGCTCAGTTATGTCTGACTCCTTGTGACCCCATGGATTGGAGCCCTCCAGGTTCCTCTGTCCTGTCCATGGGATTTTCCAGGCAAGAATACTGGAGTGGGTTGCCTTTTCCTTCTCCAGGGGATCTTCCTGACTCAGGGATTGAACCCATGTCTCTTGAGTCTGCTCCACTGGCAAGCAGATTCTTTACTACTGCACCCCTTAGGAAGCCCAGAGGCAAGGACTGAAAAATTAAGAGAATAAAGTGTTAGTGACTGCCTCCTTTCTGCTCTATTTTTCCCTGCTACCTATAAGTGGCTCAAAGAGTACCCTAAGCCTGAGCTTCGATGTCTCCAAGTTTTTAAGTTAACACTGGCAGGATGAATAAAAATATAAGCAAGAAACCAACAAAAGTGGTACTTTTCTTGAACCACATATTCTCTCGCCTTGCATTCTGTTGGGAACCTCAGCTTCTGGTCATTTCCTTTTCCTCTTAAGTACATTCCCCCACTTGTTCTTTAGATGTATTAACTGAGATTGAATTTCTAGGTACCTCCTTAACTTTCCTGTTGCACTGTGTCTACCTCTGACTGTTCAGAACATCCTCCAGCTTAATTCTAACATAACTCTGAATTTTTTTTAATTGGACCCCCAAAACAAAGAACATGGTAGCCCAAGACAGAGACAGTCTGAGACAGCTGGATTCTATGTTGAGTAGACGTAGGTGAGGAATAGTTAACGGAATTTGGATGAGCTGTACTGGATTCCACAACTTATGAAACAGAAATTCAAATTCAGAGCTGCCCTATATGTGTTTATTACCCTTTGTATTGAAGTTAGGACATTTCTAAATAATTCTAAAAGCCCCCTATCTATCTATCTACTCTGTTGTTTATCTGTCATTTATCCATCAAGGGTCACCTGTATTATCCATTGTGTTAAAACTTACTTTTTATTATGATAAAATATAACACAGTGTACCATCTTAACAATTTTCAGGTTTACAGTTCAGGGGCATTAAGTGTGTTCATGTTATTGTGAAACCATCACCACTATGATCACTAGAACAATTGCATCTTCCCACATTGCAACTCTGTACCCAGTAGACAGTGACTCTCCATTTGCCCTTCTCCTCAGCCTCCGGTAGCCATCATTCAGTTTTCCCACAGCTATGATTGGGCTGCTTTCCGTGCTCACCATCAGTGGGATCATACAACATCTGCCCTTTGTGGCTGGCCTCTGTAACTCAGCACTATCTCCACAGGTTCCTCTCTGTTGTACCATGTGTCAAAATTTCTTATCTTTTTAAGACTGAATAATATTCCATTGTATGTGCATACATTTAATTCAAACATTTATCTATAGATGGACCTTGGGTCACATTGTGAATAATCCTATGAATGTGAATTGTGAATAATGCTGAGTGTTGGTGTACAAATACCTGTTCGAATTCCTGCCTTCAGTTCTTTGGGGAATATACCTAGAAGTGGAATTTATGGATCCAATGATAATTCTGTCTTTTGAGGAAACACCCAACAGCTTTTCCCCATAGTGGCACCATTTTACCTCCCCACCAGCAATGCATAGGATTTCAATTTCTCCAAATTCTCACCAATCCATAAATTTCTTTTCTTTCACCTCTCCTTTCCTTCCTTACTTTATCTCTTTTTCCTTTTCCTTTCTCCTCTCTCTCTCCTTTTCTTTCCTTCACCCTCCCTTCCTTCCTTTTTCTTTCTTTCTCTTTTCTTTCTTTTCCCTCTTCTTTCTGTGGCCAGCTTCATCAGTATAAAAGGATGTCTCAGGTTGATTTTGATTTCAATTTCCCTAACAATTAATGATATTGAGCATCTTTACCTGTGCTTATTGGCCGTTATCCTCTTTGGAGAAATGTCTAAGTCCTTTGCTCATTTTTAAATTGAGGTTTTTTTTTTTTTTTAATTGTTGTTCAGATGTAGGAGTTCTGTATATAACCTAGATATTAACTGTTTATCAGATATATGATTTGCAAATATTTTCTCTTAATTCCATGGGCCTCCTTTTCACTCTGTTAATAGTGTCCTTAGATGCTCAAGTATTTAATTTTGATGAAATTCAATTAGCTCTTTTTTAAATTTTGTTGTTTGTGCCTTTGGTATCATATGTGTTATAACTTTTGTATACTAGATCTTTCCCCAATTTGATTTGAAAGATTCGTATTATCTGATGTTCTAGACTTTAAGGGAAATATACTTTTATGAAGAAGCAAAATCTTGAGAGTCAAAATGCAAGGAATACCTGGATCCATGTGGGGATTGTTTTCTTACTCATGAATGGCTGTTATATGATACAAAGTCCAAGGACTCATAAGAAGAATGTTGAATTACTAAATGAGCTCTCTAAGTGGCTCAGTCTCTCCTGAAATTGCCCTCCCAAGAATCACTGTGATAAATACATAAATAAACAAAT
Source organism: Madoqua kirkii (assembly GCA_006408675.1). Taxonomy (NCBI): domain Eukaryota; kingdom Metazoa; phylum Chordata; class Mammalia; order Artiodactyla; family Bovidae; genus Madoqua; species Madoqua kirkii. The sequence goes on along the minus strand of SJYC01084479.1, from coordinate 14,908 downwards.
AAGTTGGCAGGAGCCACAAACACAAGGTGAAAGTCGCTCAGTCATGTCTGACACTTTGCAACGCCAACGACTGTACAGTCCAAGGAATTCTCCAGGCCAGAATACTGGAGTGGGTAGTCTTTCCCTTCTCCAGGGGATCTTCCTGACCCAGGGATCGAACCCAGGTCTTCCACATTGCAGGCAGATATTTTACCAAATGAGCCACAAGGGAAGCCCAGTTGTGAATAGAGTATCCAAAAAAAAAAAAAAAAAAGCCACAGAAAAATGAGTTTTAACCCACATAAAGATTTGAAAAGCATTTACAGTTTTGAGTTGGGCTTAGAATGAACCTATTCCTAAGTCTACATTGCAATAGTCATAAAATTTCCCAGGATTCTGCAGTGCTGAGCTTTTCCTCTTGAAGCTTAAAGAGGTCATAGCTACTGAAAGAATATACTGTTAATGTTATTTCTGAATTCTGAATTTCTATGAAAATAGTGAACAAATAATGCTAGATATTTTATGCAAGCACTGTATTATTGCAAAAGTTAGAGATAAAATTGTTTTTAATAAAATATCTCCTTACTTTCAGTATAAATAACTATTTATTCTTCCAAAGATAGTAATTGCTGTGTTTCATTTTACATGGAAAAATAACCATGTGTATTTATTAGTTACTTCATTACTCAGAGATAAGTGTATGGCCACTAAAAATTGTATATAGATATACTAAAAACTATAATGAAAACTTCACATTAAGTTTCCATGGAACATTTTTTCACAGGGGCCCAGGGCCCATACAGCATTAAGCAAAATGATTGTTCAAAATATGAGAAAGACAGTCCTTACCCTATGGATTTTTAGTGTAATAGGCTTACAATCTTTGCGGTCATCACAATAAAATGTAAATTAAGCACATGTGTTGCATTCAAAGACCAGTTATTTAATTGGTAAATTTATGATCTCATTCTAATACAACACTTTGAAAAAGGTAATAAAATACCATTTTTCAATTGATAAGACTAAAATTCAGAAAGTCTAAGAAACTTGCTGAAGTTTACCTCAAACCAAGATTTGAATTTAGGTCTTTTGGTACCTAAGTCAGTCCTCTATCTTCATTACATCACAAGATCTTATTAAACTCACTCAAATCATTTTCATAAGAATTCATTATCAAACATCTATTATTAATCTCTGTGCTGGAAACTTCAGGTAATCTTATTTATGAGTGAGTAAGATGCAATTATTTTCTTAAGAAGTATTAGGTAGAAAGTAGCTACAGCTACTGTTATTTGCCATAAGTACAGTCAAATGTCCTCAATAAAGGACAGAAATGGTATGGACCCAACAGAAGCAGAAGATATTAAGAAGAGGTGGCAGGAATACACAGAAGAACTAGACAAAAAAGATCTTCACGACCAAGATAATCATGATGGTATGATCACAGCAGTTAGAAATGAACATGGAAAAACAGACTAGTTCCAAATCAGGAAAAGGAGTACGTCAAGGCTGTATATTATCACTCTGCTTATTTAACTTCCATGCAGAGTACATTATAAGAAACATTGGGCTGGATGAAGCACACAAGCTGGAATCAAGATTGAAGAGAGAAATATCAATAACCTCAGATATGCGGATGACATAACCCTCATGGCAGAAAGCAGAGAAGAACTAAAGAGCCTCTTGATGAAAGTGAAAGAGGAGAGTGAAAAAGTTGGCTTAAAACTCAACATTCAGAAAACTAAGATCATGGCATCTGGCCCCATCACTTCATGGGAAATAGATGGGGAGACAGTGGAAACTGTGGCTGACTTTATTTTGAGGGGCTCCAAAATCACTGCAGATGATGACTGTAGCCATGAAATTAAAAGACGCTTGCTCCTTGGAAGGAAACTTATGACCAACCTAGATAGCGTATTAAAAAGCAGGGATTTTACTTTGCCAACAAAGATCTGTCTAGTCAAGGCTATGGTTTTTCCAGTATTCATGTATGGATGTGAGAGTTGTACTATAAAGAAAGCTGAGTGCCAAAGAATTGATGCTTTTGAACTGTGGTGTTGGAGAAGACTCTTGAGAGTCCCTTGGACCGCAAGGAGATCCAACCAATCCATCCTAAAGGAAATCAGTCCTGAATATTCACTGGAAGGATTGATGTTGAAGCTGAAACTCCAATACTTTGGCCACATGATATGAATAACTGACTCATTTGAAAAGACCCTGATGCTGGGAAAGTCTGAAGCAGGAGGAGAAGGAGACAACAGAGGCTGAGACGGTTGGATGGCATCACTAACTAAATGGACATCAGTTTGAGTAAACTCTGAGAGTGGGTGATGGTCAAGGAGGCCTGGTGTGCTGCAGTCCATAGGGTTGCAAAGAGTTGGACATAACTGAGCAACTGAACTGACTGAATTGGCTCTAGCCATTACTTTATAACGAGATGTCAGCTAGAGCCCTCCTGTCCTTGGGCATCTAGTTGAACTTGACCTAAGTACAATGTTCAAGACTTTGTTAGAGTCCAGAATCTACTGTACCAATTTTGTGAGATTCCAGAACTTACTCATTCTGCTATATTCATTGGGGAGAAAACTCCAAGTCCTCACCAGATTGCATCCCCAAACATATATACTCTCAAGTTCCATACCGTCTCTATACTTAAAAACCTACCATACATAGTAATACTTGGCAGGGGGAGATGCGGCCCAGTGAAGATTATATAGTCATCTACATCTCACTGCTTCATTTCTTCCACTCTCTTTCCTTCTCTCTTTTTAAACTTTTCTGCTTTCTCACATGTAATAATTTCACTCACATTAGTACCATTTGGAAAACTCAGCTATGCTTCTGTTTGCTCATCTTCTATTTGTGTTTATGTCAAAAATTACAATTTTATTTTTACAGGGAATCCTGGTAAGCAAAATATTTTATTTTCACTATATTTTCCTTTCTTTCTTTCTCTCTCCCTCATCCTCACTCTCTGAGGACAGTGTATTTCTGTCAAATGAGAAAATTAATATTTCATTTAACTGCAGCATAATCATACTCAACAGTCTATAACTAGGATCTATGGGAAAGTACTGGAATTAATTCTGATGGAATGTCATTAAGAATTGGTGTAACTATTAGAAACAAAATTATATGGTAAATGGATCAAGATCATATTTTATTGCTATTGTTGTGGCAGTGACTGTGGTGGTTATTATCTATTGATATTCTGTCTTACTAAATCACTTTTGAAAGTGTGGACTCCTTTTATAAGGACTTTAGGTGTTATGTTTAAAAAGAATTTTCAGTCTCTAATTCAGTTCTTGAGTAGTAATAACTATTTTCTTATAAACAGAAAGTAGCATGAAATATATTAAGAGCCCATGACGTGCCAAATGTTGTGAGGGCTTCTGCTGCTGCTGCTGCTAAGTCACTTCAGTCGTGTCCGACTCTGTGCAACCCCATAGATGGCAGCCCACCAGGCTCCCCTGTCCCTGGGATTCTCTAGGCAAGAACACTGGAGTGGATTGCCATTTCCTCCTCCAATGCATGAAAGTGAAAGTGAAAGTGAAGCTGCTCAGTCGTGTCTGACTCCTAGCGACCCCATGGACTGCAGCCCACCAGGCTCCTCCCTCCATGGGATTTTCCAGGCAAGAGTACTGGAGTGGGTTGCCATTGTCTTCTCTGTGTGAGGGCTACAGAACATATAAAATAAACAAAACATATATTTACATCCTTTAGGGATTTTGCCAAGCATTGAGTCATGGAGATACAGAGTTGAGAGGGTTGTTAATAATCATCTAGTCACTTGCTCTTGGAAAAACAATCCTAAGAAATGAAACTCTAAAAATTGCAAATCATTTGTCTCTTGCTTGAGAAGTGTGACTTGTGTCAGCCTAAGATAATTCTTCCTGTGTGTTTGCGTAAATCTTCTCTAAGCAATAACTTATGTTTACAGCAGTAGTAAAGGTGATTGTGGGTAAAAAAGTATTGAGACAAGGGCAGAACTTAGTCTGCAATGATTTGATTAGTATATGTTATGGCTTTGGGATCAGGAAAACAAGTTATACAACCAAGAGGAACACCTACACTTTCTCTCTTTTTTTTTTTTTTTGGTATTCTTTTTTGCTAACTCTAGTCAGAAGGCAGAATTGGCATTTGTTGGTCTGAAATCAAGGCATATAGAATTATAGATCAGTTGGATGATAAGAAAAAGCAGAACTAATTCACTTAAGAGGTTTCTGAAAGTCTTTCATTTCTGGAGATAAAATTCAAATGCTGAGGATAATACATTCTAAATAAAGAATGATAAATACATCTATTGCTACTTGATGTTTTGAAAAAATAAAATGAATTTGGGTCTATTTGGAAACAAAGCTGAGTGCATTTAGTATGTGTGTTAGTTGCTCACTGGTGTCTGACTCTTTGCAACCCCCTAGACTGTAGCCAACCAGGCTTCTCTGTCCACAGCATTCTCCAGGTAAGAATACTGGAGTGTGTGGCCATTTTCTACACTCTGGGATAGCAAAAAAAAAAAAAAAAAATTAGAAAGGGTAGAAAGAAGAGGAGAGAGAAGCCACCTATCTTTGCAAAGCCAAGAGAACTGGAAACCACCTGGAAGAGGCTCTGATCTTGGCAAACCTCAGGGCAAAAGAGTAGGAGAATACCCACTTCTTCCACCTTGGGTGTGGTAGCTATGACAATAAGTGCAAGGAATTACCTTAGCAGATCATTTCCAAAGAAGGCATTTAGGTTATTGTAAGTTGCTAAAATTTGTATCACTGATCTGTCACTGCTTTAGGAAATAGTCATCTTATTCATCAATGTCTGCAAAGAACTGGAGGAGGAATGGAAGGTAACTATTATTCTATTCATCATATTCACCAGAAAGACACAAAATTAGCAGCATTTCTCATCCATAGGCCAAGCAGAACTTAGTAGAAGAGCAGAATAAGAATCAATAACAATCACTCTCTGTGATATAACTGTTCAGAAGCAAAGCAATAGGAGATCCATCTAAGTATAGACAAGCAATGAAAACAGCCATCAGAATGGCAAAATTAAAGAGACAGAGAGGCCCAAGTCTTGGTAAAGATTTGGAGAGCTAGAATGCTCAGACCCGGTTGATGGAAGTGTAAATGGCACAGTTTGAAAATTCGTTTGACAGCATCTACTAAAGCTGACATACACCTGATTTATAACCCAATAAATGTTTTCTTAGGTAACCTCAGTAGAACTTTGCACATGTGTTCCTAAAAAAAAGATGTAGTAGAATGTTCACAGCAATACTATTTGTAACGGTGCTAAGTTGGAAATTATTGAAAAGTCTATAGCCATAAAATACATATCAGTTATGATATTTTCACATATTCTACAGTGTTAGTGCACTGAAAATAAACTATCTACAATTATACACAAAAATATAGGTGAATCTTACAACCATATTTTTTGTTGAGTTCAAAAAACCAGACACAGTAACCTATGTACTAAGCAATTGCACTTATATGGAGAATGAAAATAGGCAAAGAGCAATGTGCGCTTTTAGAAGTCAGAATTATGATACCCCTTGAGACACAGGATGTAATTAGAAAGGAACATGAAAGAAGACTCTATACTGGTAATGTTCTGTCTTAATCTGGGAGCTAGTTCAGTTTAAACTTAATAATAAATATGTGTACTTTTTGGTGCATATGTTACACCTCAATAAAAAAATATTTAAACAATGATGAGCAAGCGTTCTGTGAGGAAGTATAGAATAAGAGAATTAAAAGAGAAGAGAGTTCACTGTGGAGTGTGGACCTAGGCAATAGAATTGAGGGTTACTGATGTGGAAGGGATGGTGAAATATGTGACAGTGACTTGATTCAGAGATAGCAATGTGGGCTACAGCTGAAGATGTGCTCATAAATGTGTGCATTAGTTCAGATCTTCTGAGAAGTAGATGTAGTCAGGGTTAGATATGCAAGAAGTGTGTTAGGCTAAATGCATTTGAGAGAAAATGGAGTGAGCTGGAGGAGACGGGGAGGGTCATCAGACCATGTGCAGGTCTGATCCAGGGTGACTTGAGGAATGGAGGTATGTTGGATGGAGGCATTTTGGACTGTAGTGTCAGGCAAAGGAAGTTGGTAAGGTCTTTGCAGAATCCTAGAGTCAAAGTCACCTGTCGGAGATCTGCCTTTCCTAGGAAAGGGTCTAACTTAGCATTTCTGCTATCTATATTTCAAGGTGTATTAGAATAGGTAAGTAAACATATGTATAATATTGAGGAGTAAGTCTTGAGAATTAGAAGTGAAACAAATTGTAAAATTTTTCTACTAAGATTCACTTGAAGTTAAAATGAAACTGGTGCTTGCAAATGGTCTCAATAAAAGTTTCATTCTTCTGCAATTGCTATCTGGAATATAGAACAAATGTTATATATCAATAAGACAAAGACAAGCAATTTAATAAAAAAATAAAAAAGAATGTGATTAGGTAATTCACAGAAACTTAGCAGCTATTTAGTTTCATTAGTTATCAAGGAAAAACAAATTTAAACTACAATGAGATAGTATTTCATATCCATCAGGTGGTCCAAAACTGGTAAAAATGGTAACACTGACTTTTGGTGAGGATGTGGGGAAATGAGAACTTGGAAATGGCTGAAGGGAGTGTGGACTTTCCTGGTGGCTCAGATGGTAAAAAAAAAAATCCACCGGCAATGTGGGAGACGTGGGTTGATCCCTGGATTGGGAAGGTCCTCTGGAGAAGAGAACAGCTACCCACTCCAATGTTCTTGCCTGGAGATTTCCAAGGGCAGGGGAGCCTGGCAGGCTATAGTTCATGGGGTTACAAAGAGTCAGACACAACTACACCCCTCACTGAAGGGAGTGTAAATGCACAGAATCATCTTGGAAATCACTTTGGCAATCCTGGGTTGAAACGGAAGATATGTATTATGATTTCTTTTTGCCTTATGGAAATTCTCAGCCACGTACATAAGAGATGATGTATGAGAATGGTCATAAAACATTGCTCATAATAGTAAAACGTGGAGACAACTACTGTCCCTCATTAGTTAATAAACAGTGCCATTATACAGAGTAACTACTCCATCTATTACATACTTGGATTAATTTGGATTAAAACAGACTTTTGAAATAAAAACTGGTATGCTCAGTACAATGCCTTTCATGTAAATGTTAAGGCCCCAAATAATAGTATTGCATCTATTATTTAGAAATATGCATTACAGGAAAGGTTCTGTTGAAGAAAATTTAATCAATAGCCAATCTAAAACAGAAATGGAAAATTTTATTGAAGCCAATCTTAGGATTTTAATCCAGAGACAATCTTTCAGAAAACTCTGATGACTGTTCTGAAAAGATAAGAGGGGTGGCTATTATTTATGTGATTTTGATGAAGGCATATATGCAATCAAGCTCATATCTTGGTAGAAAGTTACTACCATTTGCAAGGAACATCTTAGCTAATAGTTTTAGTGTTTTTAGTATGGAAAGATGCAAGATACTTGTTTCTGAAAATATCTGTCTGAGGTCCTGTTCTGCCAGTTTTCCTAGAACACAAAGTGCCTCATGTTGATCTTCACCATGAATTGCTTTCAGGATTACTGTAGGTCAGTGACCACAGTGGTTAGTGAGTGACTTGCTTCTTAGAGAATTGGATGGTGGGCAATATTATTTATTTTACAACCCTCTTTTCTGGTTTTAATTTCAACCGAGGTTTGGGAAGCATTTTGTGCCAAATTTGTCCCACAGTGCTGGAATGCTCATCCCTAGGTTAGGCAAAGATTTCATTAATAGCGACCCAGTATGTACCCACTCCAGTGTTCTTGCCTGGAGAATCCCAGGGACGGTGGAGCCTGGTGGGCTGCCATCTATGGGGTCGCACAGAGTTGGACATAACTGAAGCGACTTAGCAGCAGCAGCAGTAGCATGCTATTATTGCACTAAGCCCTGTTAACTATAGCCAAAATTCTCTGGACTGCCTGTCTTCCTAGTCTGTTATGGTCCAGGAAACAGTCTCCTCTTGTTGCTTCCTGCCATATCTAGAGTTTTACTATTACTATCATCGATCTCAGTGCTGTGTTGTGCTGTGTTTAGTTGCACAGTCATGTCTGACTCTTTGTGACCCCATGAACTGTAGCCCACCAGGTTCCTCTTTCCATGGGGTTTCTCCAAGCAAGAATACTAGAGTGGGTTGCCATGCCCTCCTCAAGGGGATCTTCCCAACCCCAGTCTCCTACATTGCAGGTGGATGCTTTGCCATCGGAACCACCAGGGAAGCCCCAGAATACCGAGTGAGTAGCCTATCCCTTTGGAGAAGGCAATGGCAACCCACTCAGTACTCTTGCCTGGAAAATCCCATGGAGGGAGAAGCCTGGTAGGCTGCAGTCCATGGGGTTGCTAGGAGACGGACACGACTGAGCGACTTCACTTTCCATTTTCACTTTCATGCATTGGTGGAGGAAATGGCAACCCACTCCAGTGTTCTTGCCTGGAGAATCCCAGGGATGGAGGAGCCTGGTAGACTGCCGTCTATGGGATCGCACAGAGTCGGACACGACTGAAGTGACGCAGCAGCAGCAGCAGCAGCAGCAGCAGCAGCATATTCCTTTTCCAGGAGAACTTCTAACCCAGGAATCTAACTGGGGTCTCCTGCATTGCAGGCAGATTCTTTGCCAGATGAACTACCAGAAAAAACCCTTACAAGACTATATATTTGATCAATCATTTCAAGTCACCTAATCAACATTATGGAGAATGAAATGGTAACCTACTCCAGTATTCTTGCCTGGGAAATCCCATGGACAAGGAGGAGGAGCCTGGTGGGCTACAGTCCATGGGGTCACAAGAGTCAGACATGACTTAGCATCTAAATAACAACAAATTAACATTAATTTTATATGAAGCTTAGTCACAAATTTTGATAATGCAAGAAGCAATAATCTTATAAAATAGGCAGAATACTAACAGTATAGCTAGTAATATTAATAAGGTCATAAGTATTGACACTAAGAACTTCCCATCTGACCAGTCTGTTTTGCACAAACCACTATTTTTAATGGAAATGACATATTGGCATTGTTCACCAAAGTTCACCAAAGAGGTTTGAGCATAGGAGGCGAGTGGTGGGTCATTGTGACCCTTTGTACAACTGAGAAAGAAATATTATCTTCTAAAGGAGTTACATGGCTGGTGCCAGAAGAGGAAAAGAGGAAATTTGTGGCTGAGCAGGTATTTTTGCTATTGGGGAGGTCTGGTTAATGCATAAGCCAGACGAATAACGCACACTAGAGAGGAGGGAGGAGACTGAAATGGGCAGAGGAAAAAATTTATGTTAAGTCTTTTTGTCTTGCCTTAACATACGAATTTTATTTCATTAGTTCAAAGCATTAATGAGAACGACACTATTATAGGAGTTTGGCAGTGAAAGGGAAAAAAAGGATTACTCAGTAGGGTTTTAGTACCTATATCATTTTTTGCATTAAAAAAGGTCTCAAGCTAGGGACTGGTGCACTGGGAATACCCAGAGAGGTTGTATGGGGAGGGAGGTCGGAGGGGGATTCAGCACTGGGAACTCATGTACACCCGTGGTGGATTCTTGTTGATGTATGGCAAAACCAATACAGTATTGTAAAGTAAAATAAAGTTTAAAAAAAAAAAAGATCTAAAGCTAATATAATATGTTAATATTGCTTAATTTCAGAAGTGATCAGATAGTTAATGGTTACACATTTATTCTTTTTACTTTCATTTTTAAAGGTTTTATAATTGAATGTGTGAAGGCTTAATATGCTTGTGGAATTTCTTTCTCTTAGTGGGGAAAAAAAAGGGAATTTAAGTAATTCTTTCATCAAAAATCCCTTTGAGCTTTTATTTGCCAAACTTCCTTCTTCCTCGTTATGGGATTTAGTTGACCTCAAACCATATTTACTTTTGCGGTTTCATTCTGAAAAAGAAATTTTGGCTGGTTTAGAAAAAAACCTTCCATTAACCTAGATTCTAAGCTAGAGATTCTCAGAGGAAATCATTTTCTCTGGCAGAGCTGAAGAGAAAAGCCAAAACATTTTTATGCTAACACAGCTTCTGGTGAAATGCCATACAGGTCGCCAAGTCTGTGATCCTTCATGTCATCCCCAATGTTGGCCTTGAAACTAGCCCTGTCCCACCCATCGCTGGGACCAGAGTGGAAACATTCTGAGAGTGTGTGATGCTCTCTTGCGATTAATAATTATTTTCACATACTGCTTTTACTTGTTCCCAAGTTTTTCAAAATTGCTTTCACACTTTTACTCTGAGTGGCTATCTCATTGTTTATAAGACAGAGAAAGTCAGCCAGGTTTTGCTATTTCTGATGGTACAGTGCATGCTAGTATGTTTTTGGCTTATATAATAAATTTATATTTTATAAAATGGAAATTTTCTTAAAGGTATAAGTGTGTCAAAGTGTGCACTTGGGATGGAAAACCAAGGCTTTTTTACCATCTGTAAAATCCTATGATCTGTACAATGTCTCGTACTTTTAATGAGATTGAATACAGTTTCCTCCATATTTATCATGATAGTTACATTAAACATGAGAAGTGTGATTTTGCAGACATAAAAATAATATCTAATTTGTGTTATTTGAGTATTTGTGGTTGAAGAAATGCTCTTGAAAATTATTTTTCATTTTCATATATTTTTTCACAGTCTTTAGAAATTGAATGTAGTTGATTTTGTTAACTACTCTAGTAAATCATTGAAAAATAAAAAAATTAGAAATATGAGTGTACTTAGCAATTTGTTTTAAATCACTGCTAAGTCGCTTCAGTCGTGTCCGACTCGGTGCAACCCCATAGATGGCAGCCCACCAGGCTTCTCCATCTCTGGGATTCTCCAGGCCAGAGTACTGGAGTGGGGTGCTTTTAAATCGCTAGAGAAACATTAAAAGCATACTGCTTTTGCCTTTTGAATATCAGCTTCACAGGTAGCTCAGTGGTAAAAATCCACCTGCCAAGCAAGAGATGCAGACTCAATCCCTGTGTCAGGAAGATGCCTTGGAGAAGGAAATGGTAGGTAACCCACTCCAGTGCTCTTGTCTGGGAAATCCCATGGAGGAGTCTGCCAGGCTATAGTCCATTGGTTCACCAAAGAGTTACACACGACCTAGTGACTAAACACCAAAAATGACACATGTTGAACCAAAGCCAATAAAACTTTTGCTTCTGAATAATATTTAATTTTAAGGGGTAAAACATCATGAATGATGATGTTTTTTTTTCTATATTTTAAATTTATAAAATTTTATTTTAATAATGCATTATTATTTAATCTGTGTTTTGTGATAACCTAGAGGGGTGGGATGGGGTGGGAGGGAGGTTCAACAGGGAGGGGATGTATGTATACCTGTAGTTGGTTCATGCTGATGTATGGCAGAAACTGATGTAGTGTTGTAAAGCAATTATTCTCCAATTAAAAACAAATTTATAAAAAAAAGAATAAAGTTGCTATAAAACTCAAAAAATAATATTGTACAGTAAGTACTTAAAAATTTGTCTTTATTTTCTTTTTTAGCTTCTTGCTTATAAACCATGTTATTTATCTTTAAAACATGACAAGTTTAAGAACTTTTAAAAATTATTTCACTCAAATTATGGTTTTTAGAAGAGAGGGCTCTGTATTAGTCACTTTTGAAATTTTCATACCATTTATTGAGCCTCCCTCCCTGAAATGAAAATTTCAGATAGACTTGGAGTCATCTGAGCCTCAGATGATGAAACAAAGTGGTAGAAATTGCCCCGCAATTTATGGATGACCTAGTAAATGAATCAACTGAGGGTGCTCCAGCATCTCCTGTAGGAGTCTGTCTGTAAATCTGTTGAAATTCCAATCAGAGCAACAGATGGAGTCTGAGGAATACTCATGGCACCAAAAGGGTGTTGGCTTCTTCTCCATACTTAAGACCTGTCATTTGGAAGTGAAGATGACACTATATCCCATTTTTAGCAAATCCTGGAAGTTGTCATACTGATGTTCCATTTGAATAAGGATATGAAAAAGCAAATGGATCCAAATTATCTAACACACAGTAAAAAGCACCCTTATAAAGTGTAGTTTTTGATGAGTTATGATAAAGCTATCAACCCATCTAGCCACTAATGATCCTGAGTGTGTTTTTCATGTGCTTATTGACCAAGTATATACTTTCTTTTATGAAGTACTTGTTCAAAAATTGTCCCTTTTTGTTATTAAATGACTTATTGTTGAGCTATATGAGTTTTTAAAGATTTCAATTATGAGTCTTATCAGATATATGCAACACAAATGCTTTCTCCCTGTTTATGTCTTAAATTTTCATTTTCTTAGAAGTGTTTGAAAAGCAGCAGATTTGAATTTCAATAGGGTCTAACTGAACAATTTTTTCAAAAGGTCTTATTAGTACTTTTATAATCTTGCCTAAAACACCTTTGCCTAATCCAAGGTCTGAAAAATTAGTGTTTTCCTCTAGAAATTGGATAATTTTAGCTTTTATGTTTAGGTATATGACATTTTATGTTAATTTTTGTGTTTGGTGTGAAGCAAAAAACAATATTCATTTTATTCCATGTGGACATTCAGTTGTTACAGCACCATTTATTGAAAAAAAAGGTAACTTATGGAGTTACTTTAGCATCTGCAGAAAATCAGTTGGTCTAAAGGTTAAGAACTCATTTCTAGGAACTAGACTTTCTGAGTTTAATTCTGTCTCAGTTCCATATCATGATGATCTTGAGTGAACTTATTCTTTTTATTCCAGGCATAAAAGCTAAGAGCTAAGATCTAAGGTCTTAGTAATATGACTTACCCAAGATTACACGTTAATGGCAGAGCAGAGACTTGAACCCAAATAATTTGATCTTCTGTCCATAACTCATTGAACTCTAGTACATTGACTTTCATTTTTTTTCCAGCTTTATTGAGATATAATTGACGTAAAACATTTAAGGTATAAAATGTGTTGACTTGATATATATTACAAAATGATCACCACCATAGCTTTAGCTAACACAGCCATCCTGCAGTATAATGCCCTTTTCTTGTGATGAGAATATTGAAGATCTACACTTTCAGCAATTTTCAAGTGTATAATGTTCTTATTGTTTAGTCTGTAAGTCATTTCCGACTCTTTTGTGACCCCATGGAATGTAGACAGCCAGGTTCCTTTGTCTAGGATTTCCCAGGCAAGAATACTGTTTCCTTCTCGATTGCCATTTCCTTCTGCAGAGGATCTTCCCAACCAGGGGTGAAACCTGTTTCTCCTGCACTGGCAGGGAAATTCATTACCACTGAGCCACCTGGAAAGCCCCCTCAAGTGTATAATACAGTATTATTAACTATAGTCACCATACTGTATACCAGATCCCCAGAAATTATTTGCCTTATAACTAGAAATTTGTACCTTTAATCAACATCTTCCCATTTTCCCCATCCCAAGTCTTGGTAATTATCATTCTGTTTTGTTTCTTTGGCTTTTTAAGGTTTCACATAGAAATGATATTACACAATGTTTGTATTTCTCTACCTGATTTATTTCACTTACCATAATGCTCTCAAGTTTTATCCATGTTGTTGTAAATGGCAATTGTCATGGCTAAATAATATTCTATTATACATGTGCCACATCTTCTTTATTCATTCATCCTGAATGAATGAAATAACTTTAGGTTGTTTCAATATTTTGGCTATTGTGAATAATCCTGAAATGAACATGAGAGTGCAGGTACTTCTTAAAGATCCTATTTTTATTTCCTTTGGATATACTCAGAAATAGGATTGTTGGATAATATAATAGCCTTATTTTTAATTTTTTAAAGAGCTTCCTTTTCTCCAGATTCTTGCCAATACTTGTTATCTCGTGTTTTTTATGATAACCACATTAATTGGTATAAGGTGATATTTCATTCTCATTTTGATTTGCATCCCCCTGATGGTTAATGGTGTTGAGAACCTTTTCATGTACCTGTTGGCCATTTGTATGTTTTCTTTGGAAAAAATGTCTATTCAAGTCCTTTGTCATTTACAAAAAATGATTGTTTTGTTGCTGTTATTGAGTTTTTTCTATATTTAGGATATTAGCCTCTTATCAGATACGTGATTTGCAAATATTTTCTCTCATTTTGTAGGCTACTTTGGTTTTCTTTGATGTAGTCCCATTTATTTGTTTTTGCTTTTTTTCTTGTCAGTCAGTCAGTTTAGTCACCTAGTCGTGTCTGACTCTTTGCGACCCCATGAATCGCAGCACGCCAGGCCTTCCTGTTCATCACCATCTCCCGGAGCTCACTTAGACTCACGTCCATCGAGTCCCTGATGCCATCCAACCATCTCATCCTCAGTCGTCCCCTTCTCCTCCTGCCCCCAATCCCTCCCAGCATCAGAGACTTTTTCAATGAGTCAACTCGTCACATGAGGTGGCCAAAGTACTGGAGTTTCAGCTTTAGCATCACCTTCCAAAGAAATCCCAGGGCTGATCTCCTTCAGAATAGGACTGGTTGGATCTTCTTGCAGTCCAAGGGATTCTCAAGAGTCTTCTCCAACACCAATGTTCAAAGGCATCAATTCTTCAGCGCTCAGCTTTCTTCACAGTCCAACACTCACATCCATACATGATCACTGGAAAAACCATAGCCCTGACTAGATGGACCTTCATCAGCAAAGTAATGTCTCTGCTTTTGAATTTACTATCTAGGTTGGTCATAACTTTTCTTCCAAGGAGTAAACATTTTTTAATTTCATGGCTGCAGTCACCATCTGCAGTGATTTTGGAGCCCCCCCAAAATAAAGTCTGACACTGTTTCCACTGTTTCCCCATCTATTTCCCATGAAGTGATGGGACTAGATGTCATGATCTTCATTTTCTGAATGTTGAGCTTTTGGCCAACTTTTTCACTCTCCTCTTTCACTTTCATCAAGAGGCATTTTAGCTC
>SJYC01084478.1:0-26985 GCA_006408675.1 Madoqua kirkii | reverse complement strand
ACTTTAGATACATTATGTAAATTTTGAAAACTTTCCATGAAATATATGTTTAGCATGTTATAACACAGCATATTATTTTGAGGAAGATGAGGTGTGTTCTTATTTAGTTTTTTAAAAATAATATTCTTTAATAATAATAATATTCTTTTCCAATAATAAGACATATATTGTGAAGGATTGACATCAAAATAAAATTCTATAATCTTCATTAGAGTGCACATAAACCTTGATTTTTTTCCTCTCTGTTTGGAAAAAGAAAGAGTCTCTTATTGATATTTGATTCACATTTTCAATGAGCTGGTCAGAAAGGGCTTAGTGTCTTTTTCAGGCATGTGTTTGAGCACAAACCTTAAAGCTATAAATAAATATTTGTATGCAAACATCTATTTATCTGTATCCAACAACATGCAAGTTTAGGTCCAACCATACACTCAGATCTGTTTCTAAATTCATGTGAATCTCTATGACTATTTGCACATATACATTCAGTGTTATGTAGCTCTGAACTCAATTGCATGTATGTGTCTAAACATGAAAAACCTGGGTATGTATATGACAACACATGGCTCAGTATCTGACTACCAATAGGGATGTTTTTGTGTATGCATATGTATTTATGTATTTAATATGATCACACACAAACCTGTATCTATTCACACATAGGGCTGTATCTTTCCATTCACTGCTACGTATTTGACTATAATTTAGGGAGAACGTGACAGAGCAATTTTTTCTTTTCCAAGTGGCACAGATTAAGGTCACTCTCTGGTCATGAGCATGTTACTGGGTTTATATGAAAGATGCCTTTGTAGAGATGGATAAAATATGAGGCCCTCCCGGGTCTCTTTTCTTCTCCATGTAGATACCGGACTGTATAGATATTGTCTGTCCAGTGAGATTGTCAGACCTCTAAAAGGGCAGCTCAGGGCCATCAAGCAGAGGAGGCAAAAGCTAGCAGGTCAGTTAACTTACATCCCATCATGACATCAGCCTGAAATCAGGATCCCAAGTTCTAAATCAGACTGCTTCTACATATGGGAGGGAACAGCAAACTGAAAAGATAGCCTGTGGAATGGAGAAAATATTTACAAATCTTGTACTCATAAGGGATTTATATCTAAAACATGCTTGCATCTTCTGCAGTTTAATAGTATAATATCAAATAACTCAACCTAAAAATGAGTGAAGAAACTGAATAGATAGTTTTCCAAAGAAGATATACAAAAGACCATTGGAATACAAGAAAGTGTTCAATATCACTAATCAACAGGCAAATTCAAATCATAACAAAAAATGAGGTATCACCTCACACTTGTTATTATGACTATATGAGATACAGAGAAGACAACAATTTTTTTTTTTTAAGTTGTAGAGAAAATGGAGCACTCCTGTAATGGGAAAATAATTTTGTTCAGTCACTACAGAAAACATTATGGAGACTTCTCAAGCAATTAAATATAAGGCTACTGCATAATTTTGCAATCCTATTTTTGCATATATAACCCAGAGCATGATGTCATAAATTTGTATTTACTTTTAGCCAAAGGGCCAAGAAGTGGTGATATCAGGGTTCTGAAGAGATATCAGTGCATCAATGTACACTGCAGCATTATTCAAAATAACCAACACCTAGAAACAACTAAAATGTACACTGATAGATGAATGGATAAAGAAAATATATGCCATACATTGACACAAACCCACCACAATGTATGGCAAAACCAATACAGTATTGTAAAGTAAAATAAAGTAAAAATAAAAATTAAAAAAGAAAATATTAAATGTACATAACACAAATAGGGCTGTAAATAAATGATATTGTATAAATTAATATAATACATATAAACATACATATAAATAAAACTACTATAATGCAGTATAAATTTCATATAGTAATATATACTTTTGAGAAATCTGTATGCAGGTCAGGAAGCAACAGTTAGAACTGGAAATGAACCAACAGACTGGTTCCAAATAGGAAAAGGAGTACGTCAAGCTGTATACTGTCACCCTGTTTATTTAACTTATATGCAGAGTACAACATGAGAAATGCTAGACTGGAAGAAACACAAGCTGGAATCAAGATTGCCGAGAGAAATATCAATAACCTCAGATATGCAGATGATACCACTCTTATGGCAGAAAGTGCAGAAGAACTAAAGAGCCTCTTGATGAAAGTGAAAGAAGAATGTGAAAAAGTTGGTTTAAAGCTCAACATTCAGAAAACAAAGATCATAGAATCCAGTCTCAGCACATCATGGGAAACAGATGGAAAAACAGTGGAAACAGTGTTAGACTTTATTTTGGGGGGCTCCAAAATCAATGCAGATTGTGACTGCAGCCATGAAATTAAAAGACGCTTAGTCTTTGGAAAAAAAGTTATGACCAACCTAGATACTGTATTCAAAAGTAGAGACATTACTTTGCCAACTAAGGGCCGTCTAGTCAAGGCTATGGTTTTTCCTGTGGTCACGTATGGATGTGAGAGTTGGACTGTGAAGAAGGCTGAGCACCGAAGAATTTATGCTTTTGAACTGAGATGTTGGAGACTCTTGAA
This sequence comes from Madoqua kirkii, assembly GCA_006408675.1. Taxonomy (NCBI): domain Eukaryota; kingdom Metazoa; phylum Chordata; class Mammalia; order Artiodactyla; family Bovidae; genus Madoqua; species Madoqua kirkii. The sequence continues at coordinate 24,428 of SJYC01084478.1, read as the reverse complement.
AGTCCCCTGGACTGCAAGGAGATCTAACCAGTCCATTCTGAAGGAGATCAGTCCTGGGTTTTCTTTGGAAGGAATGACGCTAAAGTTGAAACTCCAGTACTTTGGCCACCTCATGTGAAGAGTTGATTCATAGGAAAAGACTCTGATGCTGGGAAGGATTGGGAGCAGGAGGAGAAGGGGACGACAGATGATGAGATGGCTGGATGGCATCACTGACTCAATGAACGTGAGTCTGAGTGAACTCCGGGAGATGGTGATGGACAGGGAGGCCTGGCGTGCTGTAATTCATGGGTTCACAAAGAGTCGGACACGACTGAGCGACTGAACTGAACTGATATATATATTAAAAAGTAAAATATTATTCAACAATGCAAAATAAGGGAATCTTGCCATTTGTGACAACATGACAGGACTTTAAGGGTATTATGCTAAGATGATAAGCAGAAATAAAAAGATCAATACTGTATGAATCCATTTGTATGAATTCATATAAAATTGATTTACATGGAATTTAAAGCAAAACTCAGAAAACTCAGAAGCAGAAAGTATTACGTTGATTGTCAAGGGCTGAAGAATAGTGTTTAAAAAAATGTCACTAGGATGTTATTAAGCAGGAATGCAGCTTAGGATAATATTGACATAAAATGAAAATTTTCTTCCAATCATAATGTTTTCATTTTCATAGTTTACTGCTAGAAAGTCTTTCTCATATCTCTCACCTGACAATAACAGCATCTCTGTAAGGTAGCTATTATTGTGATTTGTATTTATCATGATCATTCCTGTTTTAATGATGAAAAACAACAAAGTTGAAAAATGTTCAATAATCAATCTGCTTTCAGAGACAAAACTAGTATTTATATCTACATTCTTCTAAGTTAAAATGCTATGCTCTTTAAGTAATTTCAAAGATTTTATAAGAGCCTCCTTGAATCATAGCAATAAAAAGTGTTTCCTTTCTGTTTAAGAAGAGGGTGGATGATGCTCAATGGGCTATTGTGAATGGATTTCAGAGTTTTATGAGGTTAAGAATGATAATTTTGTCAGTACATGCTGATTCTCTAATGTGATTCTCTTTTTCATCTCAGAGCTTAAAGAATAGTCCAAGACATTTTCATGATGATGTTTCAACAAAATCTATATGCTCCTTTGTCTATGGGATTTCCAAGGCAACAACATTTGAGAAGGTTGCTGTTTCCTCCTCCAGGGTATTTTTGCCAAAGCAGGTATCAAATTGATGTCTCTTGAGTCTCCTGTATCAGCAGGCAGAATCTTTACGACTAGTATTGCATAACAACCTTTATAATTCTTCAGACAGATTACAATCCTCGTTGAAACTATTTTGGAGTCTGCTATCACAGATATTATTGCAGAACTATCATATTATTGTGTCCAGTCAGATTATGTTTGATCATGTGTTTCTAGTTTTTGTAAAATGTTTTCCTTCACAATACATGATGCTCATACTGATGACATTCACTGGAGTATATTTACATTTCAAATTCTACTGGAAGTTTTGGCCACAGCAATCAGAGCAGAAAAGGAATTTTTAAAAAAATCCAAATTGGAAAGAAGAAGTAAAACTCTCACTGTTTGCAAATGAAATGATCCTCTACATAGAAAATCCTAAAGACTCCACCAGAAAACTACTAGAGCTAATCAATAAATATAGTAAAGTTGCAGGATATAAAATCAGCACTCAGAAATCCCTTGCATTCCTATACACTAATAATAAGAAAGTAGAAAAAGAAGTTAAGGAAACATTTCCATTCATCATTCCAAGGAAAAGAATAAAATACTTAGGAATATACCTACCTAAAGAAACTAAAGATCTATCACAAACTATCAAACACTGATGAAAGAAATCAAACAGGACACTAATAGATGGAGAAATATACCATGTTCATGGATCGGAAAATTCAGTATAGTGAAAATGAGTATACTACTCAAAGCAATCTACAGATTCAATGCAATCCCTATCAAGCAACCAGCAGTATTTTTCACAGAACTAGAACAAATAATCTCAACATTTGTATGAAAATACAAAAACCTCGAATAGCAAAAGCAATCTTGAGAAAAAAGAATGGAACTGGAGAAATCAATTTGCCTGACTTCAGGCTTTACTACAAAGCCACAGTCATTAAGACAGTATAATACTGGCACAAAGACAGAAATATGGATCAATGGAACAAAATAGAAAGCCCAGAGATAAATCCACACACCTATGGACACCTTATCTTCGACAAAGGAGGCAAGAATATAGAATGAAATAAAAACAATCTCTTTAACAAGTGGTGCTGGGAAAACTGGTCAACCACTTATAAAAGAATGAAACTAGATCACTTTCTAACACCACACACAAAAATAAACTCAAAATGGATTAAATATCTAAATGTAAGACTAGAAACTATAAAACTCTCAGAGGAGAACATAGGCAAAACACTCTCTGACGTAAATCACAGCAGGATACTCTGTGATCCACCTGCCAGAATACTGGAAATAAAAGCAAAAATAAACAAATGGAATCTAATTAAAATTAAAAGCTTCTGCACACCAAAGGAAACTATAAGTAAGGTGAAAAGACAGTCTTCTGAATGGCAGAAAATTAGCAAATGAAGCAATTGACAAACAACTAATCTCAAAGATATACAAGCAATTTATGTAGCTCAACTCCAGAAAAATAAATGATCCAATCAAAAAATGGGCCAAAGAACTAAATAGGCATTTCTCCAATAAAAACATATGGATGGCTAACAAACGCATGTAAAGATGCTCCACACCACTCATTATCAGAGAAATGCAAATCAAGACCACAGTGAGGTACCATTTCACACCAGTCAGAATGGCTGTGAGCCAAAAGTCTACAAGCAATAAATGTTGGAGAGGATGTGGAGAAAAGGGAACCCTCTTACACTGTTGGTGGGAATGCAAACTAGTACAGCCACTATGGAGAACAGTGTGGAGATTCCTTTAAAAATTGCAAATAGAACTGCCTTATGACCCAGCAATCCCACTGCTGGGCATACACACAGAGGAAACCAGAATTGAAAGAGCCACATGTACCTCAATGTTCATTGCAGCACTGTTCATAATAGCCAGGACATGGAAACAACCTAGATGTCCATCAGATGAATGGATAAGAAAGCAGTGGTACATATACACAATGGAGTATTACTCAGCCCTTTCAAAGAATAAATTTGAATCAGTTCTAATGAGATGAATAAAACTCGAGCTTATTATACAGAGTGAAGTAAGCCAGAAAGTAAAACACCAATACAGTATACTGACACATATATATGGAATTTAGATAGTAATGATGACCCTGTATATGAGACAACAAAGGAGACACAGAGGTATAGAATGGACTTTTGTCCTCTGAGGGAGAGGGCGAGGGTAGGATGATTTGGGAGAATGGCATTGAAACATGTATACTATCATATAAGAAACAAAGCGCCAGTCTATGTTCAATACAGGATACAAGATGCTTGGGGCTGGTTCACAGAGATGATCCATAAAGATAATATGGGATCGGAGGTGGGAGGGGGCTTCAGAATTGGGAGCTCGTGTACATTTGTGGCTGATTTATGTCAATGTGTAGCAAAACCAATACAGTATTGTAACATAGAATAAAGTAAAAATAAAATTAAAAAAAAAGAAAAATGGAAAATCATAAAATACAAAAAGAAATTCTACTGGAGTTACCTACAATTTATTTTTCTCCATAATGAAAATAGCATATTTAAATATCTTTACACAAATTTTAGTTCACTTCACTTCGGTTCAGTTCAGGCGCTCAGTCTTGTCCAACTATTTGTGACCCCATGAACTACAACACAACTGGACTCCCTTTTCACCAACTCCTGGAGTTTAGCCAAACCCATGTCCATTGAGTCAGTGATGCCATCCATCCATCTCATCCTCTATCATCCCCTTCTCTTCCTGTCCTAAATCTTTCCCACTATCAGGGTCTGAGAATGAGTCAGCTCTTTGCATCAGGTAGCCAAAGTGCTGGAGTTTAAGCTTCAACATCAGTCCTTCCAATGAACATTAAGGACTGATTTCCTTTAAGACTGACTGGTTGGATCTCATTGCAGCCCAAGGGACTCTCTAGGGTCTACTCTTACACCACAGTTCAAAAGAATAAATTCTTCAGCGCTCAGCGCTTTATAATCCAACACTCACATCCATATACAACTACTGAAAAACCGTAGCTTTGACTAGGGAGACATTTGTTGGCAAAGTAATGTCTCTGGTTTTGAATATGCTGTCTATGTTGGTCATAACTCTCCTCCAAGGAGTAAGTGTCTTTTAATTTCATGGCTGTAGTCACCATCTGCAGTGATTTTGGAGCCTAAAAAATAAAGTCAGCCAGTGTTTCCACTGCTCCCCTATCTATTTTCCATGAAGTGATGGGACTGGATGCCATGCTCTTAGTTTTCTGAATGTTGAGGTTTAAGCTAATTTTTTCACTCTCCTCTTTCACTTACATCAAGAAGCTCTTTAGTTCTTCTTCACTTTCTGCCATAAGGGTGGTGTCATTTGCATATCTGAGGTTATTGATATTTCTTCCAGAAATCTTGATTTCAGTGTATGCATAACCCAGCCCAGCATTTCTCTTGATAAATTCTGCATATAAGCTAAATAAGTAGGGTATCAATATACAACCTTGATTACTCTTTTTCCTATTTGGAACCAGTCTGTTGTTCCGTGTCCAATTCTGTTGCTTCCTGATCTGCATAAATATTTCTCAAAAGGAGGGTCAGGTGGTCTGGTATTCTCATCTCCTGAAGAATGTTTCACAGTTTATTATCCACACAGTCAAAGGCCTTAGCATAGTCAATAAAGCAGAAATAGATGTTTTTCTGGAACTCTCTTGCTTTTTTGATAATCCAGCAGGTGTTGACAATATGGTCTCTGGTTCCTCTACCATTCCTAAAACCAGCTTGAACATCTGAAAGTTTACAATTTTCCAAATTTTTGGAGAATTTTGAGCATTATTTTGCTAACGTGTGAGGTGAGTGCAATTATGTGGTAGTTCCAACATTCTTTCACATTGCCTTTCTTATGGGTTGGGATAAAAATTGACCTTTTCCAGTCCTGTGGCTACTGCTGCATTTTCCATATTCGCTAGCATATAGAGTGTAGCATTTTCACTGCAGCATCTTTTAGGATTTGAAATAGCTCAACTGCAATTCCATTACCTCCACTAGCTTTGTTCATAGTGATGCTTCCTAATGTCAACTTGACTTCACATCTCAGAATGTTTGGTTCTATGTGAGTAATCACACCATCGTATTATTTGGTTCACAGTGATCTTTCTGGTACAGTTCTTCTGTGTATTTTCCCTACCTCTTCTTACTATCTTCTGCTACTATTAGGTGCATACCATTTTTGTCCTTTATTGAGCACATCTTTGCCTGAAATGTTCCCCTGTTTCTCTAATTTTCTTGAAGAGATCTCTAGTCTTGCCCATTCTGTTGTATTTCCTCTATTTTTTTTTTTTTTGCATTGATCTCTGAAGAAGGCTTTCTTATCTATCCTTGCTATTCCTTCTTCTCTTTCCTTGCTATTTTCCTTGCTATTCTGCATTTAAATGGGTATATCTGTCCTTTTCTCTTTTGCTTTTTGTTTCTCTTCTTTTCACAGCTATGTGTAAGTCCTCCTCAGACAACCATTTTGCTTTTTTCATTTCTTTTCCATTGGGATGGTCTTGATCCCTGTCTCCTATACAATGTCATGAACCCCCATCCATAGCTCTTTATGCACTTTATCAAACCTAGTCCTTTAAATCTACTTCTCACTTCCATTGTATAATAATAAATGATTTGATTTAGATCGTACCTGAATTGTATGGTGATTTTCCTTACTTTCTTCAATTTAAGTCTGAATTTGGCAATAAGGGATTCATGATCTGAGCTACAGTCAGCTCCTGATCTTGTTTCTGCTGACTTGGTAGAGTTTCTCCATCTTTGGCTGCAAAGAATATAATCAGTCTGATTTCAGTGTTGGCCATCTGGTGATGTCCATGTGTAAAAGTCTTCTCTTGTGTTGCTGGAAGAGGGCCTATGCTATGACCAGTGCATTCTCTTGGCAAAACTCTTTTAGCCTTTGCCCAGTTTCATTCTGTACTCCAAGACCAAATTTGCCTGTAACTCGGGTTTTTCTTGCCTTCCTACTTTTCCATTCCAATCCCCTATAATGAAAAGGACATCTTTTTTGGGGTGCTGGTTCTAGAATGTCTTGTAGGTCTTCACAGGACCATTCAACTTCAACTTCTTCAGCATTACCGGTCAGAGTATATACTTGGATTACCATGATATTGAACGGTTTATGTTGGAAATGAACAGAGATCATTCTGTTATTTTTGTGATTGCTTTGCAGTACTGCATTTCAGACTCTTATTGACTATGATGTCTATTCCCTTTATTCTAAGGAATTATTGCTCATACTAGTAAATATAATGGTCATCTGAGTGGCAAGCCGCTTCAGTATTCTTGCCTTGAGAACCCCATGAACAGTATGAAAAAGCAAAATAATAGAATACTCAAAGAGGAACTCCCCAGGTCGGTAAGTGCCCAATATGCTACTGGAGATCAGTGGAAAATAACTCCAGAAAGAATGAAGACATGGAGCAAAGAAAAAACAATACCCAGTTGCGGATGTGACTGGTGATAGAAGAAAGGTCCAATGACGTAAAGAGTAGTATTGCATAGGAACCTGGAATGTTAGGTCCATGAATCAAGACAAATTGGAAGTAGTTGAACAGGAGATAGCAAAAGTAAATGTCAACATTCTAGGAATCAATGAACTAAAATGGACTGGAAAGGGTGAATTTAACTCAGATGACCATTATATCTATTACTGTGGGCAGGAATTCCTTAGAAGAAATGGAGTAGCCATCATGGTCAACAAAAGAGTCCAAAATGCAGTAATTGGGAGCAATCTCAAAAATGACAGAATCATCTCTGTTCGTTTCCAAGGCAAACCATTCAATATTACAGTAATCCAAGTCTATCCCCCAAGCAATAACACTGAAGAAGCTGAAGTTGAACGGTTCTATGAAGACCTACAAGACCTTTTATAACTAACACCCAAAAAAGATGTCTTTTTCATTATAGGGGACTAGAAAGCAAAAGTAGGAAGTCAAAAAATACATGGAGTAACAGGCAAATTTGGCTTGGAATGCAGAATGAAGCAGAGCAAAGGCTCATAGAGTTTTGCCAAGAAAATGCACTGGTCATAGTAGTCTCCCAACAACACAAGAATAGACTCTACACATAGACATCACCAGATGGTCAACACCAAAATCAGATTGAATATATTCTTTGCAGCCAAAGATGGAGAAGTTCTATGCAGTCAGAAAAACAAGACCAGGAGCTGACTGTAGCTCAGATTATGAATTCCTTATTGCCAAATTCAGACTTAAATTGAAGACAGTAGGGAAAACCACTAGATTATTCAGGTATAACCTAAATTAAATTCCTTATGATTATATGGTAGAAGTGAGAAATAAATTTAAGGAGCTAAATCTGATGTATAGAGTGTCTGATGAACTATGGATGAAGGTTCGTGACATTTTACAAGAGACAGAGATCAAGACCACTCTCATGGAAAAGAAATGCAAATAAGCAAAATGGCTGTCTGGGGAGGCCTTATAAAGAGCTGTGAAAAGAAGAGAAGTGAAAAACAAAGGAGAAAAGGAAAGATTTGCATCTGAATGCAGAGTTCCAAAGAATAGCAAGAAGAGATAAGAAAGCATTCCTCAGCAATCAATGCAAAGAAATAGAGAAAAACAGCAGAATGGGAAAGACTAGAAATCTCTTCAAGAAAATTAGAGATTAGGAATGTTCCAAGGGAACATTTCATGCAAAGATGAGCTCAATAAAAGACAGAAATTGTATGGACCTAACAGAAATAGAAGATATTAAGAAGAGGTGGCAAGAAAACATAAAAGAACTGCACAAAAAACATCTTCATGAGCAAAGTAATCACAATGGTGTGATCACTCTCCTAGAGCCAGACATCCCAGAATGTGAAGTCAAGTGGGTCTCAGAAAGCATCACTATGAACAAAGCTAGTGGACGTGATGGAATTACGGTTGAGTTACTTCTAATCCTCGTAGATGATACTTTGAAAGTCCTGCACTCAATATACAAACAAATTTGGAAAATTAGCCATGGCCACAGGACTGGAAATGGTCAATTTTCATTCCAATCCCAAAGAAAGGCAATGCCAAAGAATGCTCAGACTACTGTACAATTGTACTCATCTTACATGCTAGTAAAGTAATGCTCAAAATTCTCCAAGCCAGGCTTCAGCAATATGTGAACTGTGAACTTCTAGATGTTCAAGCTGGTTTTATATAAGAAAGAGAAACCAGAGATCAAATTGCTAACATCTGCTGGATCATGGAAAAAGCAAGAGAGTTCCAGAAAAACATCTACTTCTGCTTTATTGACGATGCCAAATCCTTTGACTGTGTAGTTCACAATAAACTGTGGAAATTTCTGAAAGCGATAGGAATACCAGATCACATGACTGGCCTCTTGAAAAACCTATATGCAGGTCAGGAAGCAAAGTTAGAACTGGACATGGAACAACAGATTGCTTCCTAATAGGAAAAGGAGTATGTCAAGGCTGTATAATGACATCTTGCTTATTTAACTTATATGTAGACTACATTATGAGAATCGCTAGGCTGGAAGAAGGACAAACTAGAATCAAGATTGCTGGGAGAAATATCGATAACCTCAGATATGCAGATGACACCACCCTTATGGCAGAAAGTGAAGAGGAACTAAAATTCCTCTTGGTGAAAGTGAAAAAGGAGAGTGAAGAAGTTGGCTTAAAGTTCAGCATTCAGAAAAATAAGATCATGGCATCTGGTTCCATCACTTCGTGGGAAATAGATGGGTAAACAATGGAAACAGTGTCAGACTTTATTTGTTGGGGCTCCAAAATCACTTCAGATGGTGACTGCAGTTATGAAATTAAAAGATGCTTGCTCCTTGGAAGGAAAGTTATGACCAACCTAGATAGCATATTCAAAAGCAGAGAATTACTTTGCCAATTTGGTCTGTCTAGTCAAGGCTATGGCTTTTCCAGTGGTCATGTATGGATGTGAGGTTTTGGCTGTGAAGAAAGCTGAGCACCAAAGAATTGATGCTTTTGAACTGTGGTGTTGGAGAAGACTCTTGAGAGTCCCATGGACTACAAGGAGAACCAACCAGTCCATTCTAAAGGAGATTGAGTGTTCTTTGGAAGGACTGATGCTAAAGCTGAAACTCCAATACTTTGTCCACCTGATGTGAAAAGTTGACTCATTGGAAAAGACTCTGATGCTGGGAGGGATTGGGGACAGGAGGAGAAGGGGACAACAGAAGCTGAGATGGCTGGCTGGCATCACCAATACGATGGATATGTGTTTGGGTGAAATCTGGGAGTTGGTGATGGCCTGGGAGGCCTGGCATGCTGCAATTCATGGAGTAGCAAAGAGTTGGACAAGACTGAGTGACTGAACTGAATCCATTTTAGTTCACTGATTCCTAGAATGTTGACATTCTCTCTTGCCCAATTTGCCTCTATTCATGTACCTAACATTCTAGGCTCCTATACAATATTGCTCAGTACAGCACTGAATCTTGCTTTTATCACCTGTCCCATCCACAACTGGGTATTGTTTTTGCTTTGGCTCTGCCTCTTCATTCTTTCCGGAATTATTTTTGCACTGATCTCTCATAGCATGTTGGGTACCTACTGACCTGACGAGTTCATTTCAGTGTCCTATATTTTTACCTTTTCTTATCATTCATGAGGTTCTCAAGGCAAGAATACTGATGTGGTTTGCCATTCTTAGTGAATCACATTTTGTCAGAACTCTCCACCAGGACCTGTCTGTCTTGGGTGGCTCTAAACAGCATAGCTTAGTTTCACTGAGTTAGACAAGACTGTGGTCCATGTGATTAGATCAGTTAGTTTTCTTTGATTGTGGTTTCAGTCTGTCTGCTCTCTCACGCCTTCTCTAAGGGCTTTCCATCTTATTGGGGTTTCTCTTACCTTGGATGTGGGGTATCTCCTCTTGGCCACTCATCTAGCTTTATATAAAAATATTCTTGAATCGAATTGAATTTTTTACCAACCAATTCTGTTTTATTTTATTTTATCTCTTACTAGATAATTTATAATGGGCCTCACAGTTGGTGGCAATATGTATCATGATACTTTAGTCATAAAAACATATTTTAAAGCTAATACCCTGTTCCAGGATTTAAAGGCCTGGTTACTTATTTCTCCATTATAGATGGTTTTTTATCCCCTTCTTATGTTTTGTTATATAAATTCTGAATATTATTTCCTACTTTTAATACCTTATATGGATATTATATAATGACATTCAATGATAAATACTTTTTACCATCTCTGAATATAATTGAAAAATAGATTTATTTTCATCATCATCATGTTTATCTATTTCTACAATTTACAGAAGAAACAACTACTTTGAAGAAGTACTATAAAATGTATCTAGTATGAAACATTAAATTTATAATGAGGTTCATATTAACACATAGCTGAATGCAATATTTAGAAATTATGGCTACTGTGAATGGTCATTAATCTTGTTTAGTAGTGTCCTACTCTTTGCTATCCCACGGACTGTAGCCCTCCAGGTTCCTCTGTCCATGAGGTTTCCTAGGCAAAGTTACTGGAATTGATTGCCATTTCCTTTTCCAGGGGATTTTCCTGACCCAAGGTTCTAACATGTCTCCTTCATTGGCAGACAGATTCTTTACTCCTGAACCAAGAGAGAAGCCTATCATGAATAGTAGATCAGTTAAAATAAAATTACTGTTCAGTCACTATACTGTGTCTGACTCTTTGGGACTCCATTGCCTACAGCATGCCAGGCTTCCCTGTCATTCACTGTCTCTGGGAGTTTGCTCAGATTTATGTTCATTGAGTAGGTGATGCTATCTAATGATCTTTTAAATATATATAGTACAATAAATATTTAAAAATCTGATAGTAATGCACTGAAACATTTAATTTATAAGTACCAAATAGTCAGATTCTGTATTTAAGCTCATTTACTATCAAGTATCCAAGTCCAGAAGTGTTGAACTTGTTGCTATGTTTTTCTTTTGTGACTATGTTTTAAAGAATGCCCAAATGCAGGAGACCTGGAATCAATTCTTATGTTGGGAAGATATTCGAGTAGGAAATGGAAACCTGCTCCAGTACGCTTGCCTGGAAAATCTCATGGATAGAGGAGTCTGATTGCCTATAGTCCAAGGCATCACAAAGAGTCAGAAATGACTAACTAACCCTTTTCACTTTATTTTCACATAGACTTAAAGATGAAGTTTAAAACTTAAAAGAAATACTGTAAAAGTATCCTCCGATGTTATGAAGTAATTGGATTGTTAGCAAGACCTGCTAATAATGAGAAAATACCCATGAGTTCCAATTAGCCACACATTAGAAACTTCATAGACTTTGCCTACAAATAGGATGAAGGAGCCTAGAAGGCTGCAGACTATGGGGTCGCTGAGGGTCGGACACCACTGAGCAACTTCACTTTCACTTTTCATTTTCATGCATTGGAGAAGGAAATGGCAGCTCACACCAGTATTCTTGCCTGGAGAATCCCAGGGATGGGATAGCCTGGTGGACTGCTGTCTATGGGGTCTCACAGAGTTGGATATGACTAAAGCAACTTAGCAGCAGCAGCAGCAGCAGGATATGTGGTAGTGCTTTTAAGACTTATCCAAAGGCACCATCAAGAGACCCTGAGTTAGTTAACATTTTTAATCTTATGACTTTACTTCTTTCCTGGGGAACTAATAGCTGCCTGGGGCCTGGCCATGGCACTAGGTCAGACATTTTCATAGGTGAGATTACTTTTTTAAGTCACATAATCATATTTTCTCAGATATAAATGTGTTTCAAATTATATGATCACTCCTCATCCAAATTTACCTGAGGTTTAAAACCTTCTTAAGCATACAAAATATCAAGAAGGGTAGAATTGATTACAGTACTATTTAGAAGTACATATATTTTAGAATCTTTTTTCTTATTGATATGTATTTTAATTAGTTGAACTAATAGTGTAATTAGCTACAATGAAATAAGTTATAATAAATATACAGTTAAAATCAGTTCAGGTCAGTTCAGTCGCTCAGTCATGTCCAACTCTTTGCAACCCCATGAATCGCAGCACTCCAGGCCTCCCTGTCCATCACCAACTCCCAGTGTTCATTCAGACTAGCGTCCATCGAATTAGTGATGCCATCCAGCCATCTCATCCTCTGTTGTCCCCTTCTCCTCCTGCCCCCAATCCCTCCCAGCATCAAAGTCTTTTCCAATGAGTCAACTCTTTGCATGAGGTGGCCAGAGTACTGGAGCGTCAGCTTTAATATCATTCCTTCCAAAGAAATCCTAGAGTTGATCTCCTTCAAATGGACTAGTTGGATCTTCTTGCAGTCCAAGAGACTCTCAGGAGTCTTCTCCAACACCGTAGTTCAAAAGCATCAATTCTTCAGCGCTCATACAATTAAAATATGCACCCAAAATTTTCTTCATTTAATATTACTACTGATAATTGTTTCATGATATTACATCATTTTAAAAGCATCTCTGTTAAAAACTACATATTACACAAAAGATCCACTATATTTTAATTATCCTTTCCTCCACTGTGGAACATTTCACACCCTTTCTAAATGTCAGCTTTAATATCATTCCTTCCAAGAAATCCTAGAGTTGATCTCCTTCAAATGGACTAGTTGGATCTTCTTGCAGTCCAAGAGACTCTCAGGAGTCTTCTCCAACACCGTAGTTCAAAAGCATCAATTCTTCAGCGCTCATACAATTAAAATATGCACCCAAAATTTTCTTCATTTAATATTACTACTGATAATTGTTTCATGATATTACATCATTTTAAAAGCATCTCTGTTAAAAACTACATATTACACAAAAGATCCACTATATTTTAATTATCCTTTCCTCCACTGTGGAACATTTCACACCCTTTCTAAATTTTCCACAGCTGTTAATTATTATGTTAAACATATTTGTGCATAATGATGTTTCTCTTAAAATATTTCACGTTAGCCTTTATTCCTAGAAATCATATTATGGAGCCAAAGAAAAATTAAGAAGTAATTTATTTTGTTTCATAGCTGTTTATAAAGCATTTCTATGAATTGTGTTAAATTCTTACTTTATTTACACTATCTCTTCTTTGATCTGCTGGGAGATTCCACTAAAGAAGGAGGAAGTTCAATGAAGTTGCTGCACTGTGTTTCCACATATGCATACATTTTTCATCTTATAAAATTAAAAAAAATAGTTTCTATATGTTTATCTTTGAAAAAACATGCTGTATGGAATATGTTTAATTATATTTATTTCTCTTCTCTTTGGCAAATTTATAACCCCAAATTGTATTAGTAACACATCCTGTAACCAGGAAAGATGGGAGATGGATGCTGTGGGAAGACAGGAGAAGAAGGCATGAAAATGCATGGAGCAGAAACATAAAGGAGTGAGAAAGTCATGCAGGTCATGGATAGATATGCTGCTGCTTTGATGATACAATTTCAGAAATTAAGTTCATTCAATAGCATCACTTTTCATGATTTTATGTGACCAACTTACATTAATATGTGCAACAAGGGTTCAATAAATATTTGTTTGATGAAGGAATCTGTAGTAGGAGTTAATAGTAAGTAATGGATCTTATACACATTTTGATAGTTGGTATATTGATATATATATATGTTTCTATCTATAGTGTATTAGATATTGCTCTAATTTATCTAACAGAGTATTTATTTTTGTTCTCCTCGTTAAATTTTTATTGTTAGAGCTTTGAAAATAAGGATTTCCTATACTTGATAGATCCTTGTGTATTGAACATCTATGCAAGAGTTTAAGTTTTAATCCAAGTTTTCTAAAGCTATAAATTTATAGACTATGACTATGCTAAATTATACATGGAGCAGAATTTTGAAAAAAAAAATTTAAAAATCAATAAACAAATGCACTGTCTTGAAAGAAAAATGACCTAATATATGCACTTTCATAGAAGCAATTAAATACTTTCTTGGTTATCCTGTCTCTTATACACATCTAGATGTGTATAAGAGACAGACTTGATAGATCCTTGTGTATTGAACATCTATGCAAGAGTTTAAGTTTTAATCCAAGTTTTCTAAAGCTATAAATTTATAGACTATGACTATGCTAAATTATACATGGAGCAGAATTTTGAAAAAAAAAATTTAAAAATCAATAAACAAATGCACTGTCTTGAAAGAAAAATGACCTAATATATGCACTTTCATAGAAGCAATTAAATACTTTCTTGGTTACTCTAGGGAGTGTATCAAAAACTGTTATACTGGAGTACAGCTTCGTTTCAAATGTTTATCTGTTTCTTATAAAGTAGAGAGATTACAGATAAACAAAGCTGATGGACAAAAGCACTTAATTCCTGCTGAGTTTATGGTTTGGGGAAGCAGACACGTGCTTGCCTTTTGAGAATGACTATTCAATACTATTCATCACCCATTAGGTTTCAGGCACTGCAGACATTCCAAGCACTATGATAACTGATGAATAGCTTATGTGCCCTGGTAGGTACTAGGGAGCATACATCTCTAAGGACTTATGCACATCTCATTAAATTCCTTCCATGTGATAGATATTTCTTGACTATATACATATATATATATATTCCCACAGTTTGACTTGAGGGTTGGAAGAGGGAATAACTCTTGCCTGTGTATATCACTTCTCAGCTTACAAGATAGCTCTGAAAATTGCAATCTGTTACCTCACAGACACAGAGTAGGGCTTGGGAATCATGGGGCACTGAGGTCACTTAGTCCAATGGAGTTGGAACCAGCAGGAGAATCCAAACTCATGTAGACAGCCCGCTGTTTTCTTGGCAAATTACATATCAAATGTGGCCCTACTGATGTTTTACAGGTGACAGGTACTAGATGTCTAAAGAGATGCAAAATACCATGGTGAAAATAAGAAAGAATTGAAACGAATACGAAGCAAAAGTTCCAAGGGCATGTTGCACAGTGACTATTTTGTTCTAAGAAAGTCAGATCACAAGCCTTTCATGATTAATGATTTCTGTATCCCAGGAAGCTGTTGCTTACTGAATGGGTGTCCTCAGGCCTCCCAACAATGTGACTGAATTTGTCCTTCTGGGATTCATACAGAATCCACATGTGCAGAAAATACTCTTCATTGTCTTTCTGTTCATTTTCCTCTTCACTGTGTTGGCCAACCTAATCACTGCCATCATCACCATCTCCCTCAGTCCCACACTTTCTGCTCTGATGTATTTCCTCCTCTCTTATTTGGCCTTATTAGATGCCTCCTTCACATTTGTCACCACCATCAAATTGATTGTTGACCTATTTCACCAAAGGAGAATCATCTGCTGGTGAGGATGCATGACTCAGATCTTTTTGGAGCACTTCCTGGCAGCATCAGAGGTTATCGTCCTCACTGTCATGGCTTATGATCACTATGTGGTCATCTGCAAGCCTCTGCATTACACGACCATCATGAGACAGGGGCTCTGCCAACTCTTGGTGGTGGTGGCCTGGATTGGGAGGGATCCTGCATGCCACCATGCAGATTATTTTTTCGGTTGACTTGACCTTCTGTGGTCCCAATGTCATTGACTACTTCATGTGTGATTTCTTCTCACTGTTGGAACTTGCCTGCAGTGACACCTACAGTCTTAGAATCCTGGTGGCAGCTAACAGTGGCGGCATGTGCTTGCTCATTTTTTTCATGTTATTCAGTTCCTACATAGTCATCCTGAGCTCCCTGAAATCCCATGGCTCTGAAGGACGACACAAAGGCAAATTCTTCACCATCAAACTACCAGGAAAGCCCATGTTGTTTTTGTTATTCAGTCACTAAATTGTGTCTGCTCTTTGTCACCTCATAAATGGTAGCATACCAGGCTCCTTGTCCTCCATTATTTCCTGGATTTTGCTCAGATTTATGTCCATTGAATCAATGTTGTTATCTAACCATGTTATCCTCTGCTGCCTCTTTTATCCTTTTGCCTTCAATCTTTCCCATCATCAGGGTCTTTTCCAGTGAGTTGATCCTTTCTATGAGATTGCCAAAGTATGGAGTTTCAGTTGCAGCATCCATTCTTCCAGTTAATAGTTAGGGTTGATTTCCTGGTATGATTGATTTGTTTGACCTCCATGCAGTCCAAGGGAGTCTCAAGAGTCTTCAACACCACAATTCAAAAACATTAATTCTTCAGTGCACAGCCTTCTTTATGGTCCAAAGCTCAAATCCGTACATGAGTACTGGAAACACCATAGCTGTAACTAAAAGGACATTTGCTTGCAAAGTGAAATCTCTGCTTTTTAATATGCTGTAGATTCTTCATAGCTTTCCTTCCAGGGAGCAATTGCGTTTTAATTTCATGGCTGCAGTTAAGTTCTGCAGTGAATCAATCCGATTGCGATTGACCATATGGTGATGCCCATATGTAGAGTCATCTCTTAAGTTGTTTAAAAGGGTGCTTGCTATGACCAGGGTGTTTTCTTGACAAAACTCTGTTAGTCTTTGCCCTGTTTCACTTTTTACTCCAAAACCAAACTTGCCTGTTATTCTGAGTATCTTTTGACTTTCTACTTTTGCATTATAATCCCCTATGATAAAAAAGACTTTATCTTTTTGTATTAAATCTAGAAGGTCTTGTAGGTCTTCACAGAAACAATCAATTTCAGCTTCTTCAGCATCAGTAAGTTAGGACATAGACTCACACTACACTAATGTCAAATGGTTTGCCTTGGAAGCAAACTGAGATGATTCTGTTGTTTTCGAGATTGCCCAAATACTGTATCTCTTACTCTTTTGCTAACTCTAAAGGTGACTCCATTTCTTCTAAGGGATTCTTGTCCACAGTAGTAGATATAACGGCGATGTCAATTAAATGCAAATCCCTTTTAATTCACTGATATCTAAGATGTCTATGTTCAATCTTGCCATTTCCTGCTTGACCACATCCAATTTACCTTTTTCCATGGACCTAAAAGTCCAGGTTTCCATGCAATATTTTCACATACAGCGTTGGACTTTACTTTGACCACCAGACACATCCACAGTTGAGTATCATTTCTACTTTGGCCCAGTTGTTCATCTTCCTGAAGCTATTAGTAATTGCTCTTTGTCCTTCACAGGTAGCACATTAGATACCGTCTGGCCAGGCGGCTCATCTTCTAATGTCATATCTTTTTGCCATTTCATACCTTTCATTGGGTTCCCCTGGTAGGAATACTGGAGTGGGCTGCCATTTCTTCCTCCATTAGACCATATTTTGTCAGAACTCTTCACTATGATTTATCCATCTTGCATGGCCTTGCAAGCCATGGCTTATAGCTTCATTGAGTTGTGCAAACTGCTTTGTAAAGACAAGGCTGTGATCCACGAAGGGACTGAATATAACTACAACTACTTTATTAAACTGTCACTGTCTCTGTTGTGAAATCTATTATATGAATATAATATTCATGCAAGATGAAACTTTCATATGATATTACTATGTTTTATTAATTACAGTGCCCTCAGCCATAGCATGTTTTGTGTATTTAAATAGTTAGTATTATACAATTTAATAATTGGAGAAATATTTAATGACTATATCTGAATTGGTGATAATTTTTTATATATAGACCAAACATCACAGAATACATTGAATATTAACTGAAATGAAAGAAAAACTTGCAATGACAAGTAGGAAAATATATGATAAATTCATCTTTGCTGAAGCAAAACAACTGGCCTGGAATTTTGTTCTTAACTGTAAATAGTCTGAAAATAGTTATAAAATGTTTTTCTTCTATCACTGTTACATCTTTGGTTCAATTCAGTCACTCAGTCATGTTCAACTCTTTGTGACTTCATGAACTGCAGCATACTTATCTTCCCTATCCAACACCAACTCTCAGAGGCTACTCAAACTCATGTCCACTGAGTCGGTGATGCCATTCAATCATCTCATCACAACTTACAGACTGTAATCAGTGATATGATTTAGTAGTGTTTCTGCACAGAGGATGAAATAGTTGGATGCTATCATGGACTCTATGGATATGAGTCTGAGCATGTTCTGGGAGATGGTGAAGGACAGGGAAGCCTGACATGCCACAGTCCAAAGGTCACAAAGAGTTGGACATGACTGAGAGACTGAATTGAACTAAAGTGAAGCTGGGATTATTGAAGGAGACTTGCATGCACAGGTCACAGAGTCAGACATGACTGAGAGACTCAACAACATAATTTTTAAATTTAGTGGCAAAATCCTGGTGTACTTAATTGATCAAGAATAAGTTTTGGACAGATTCCATTTCTAAGAATTAATATTATAAGTAGTGAGAAATGGATAAAATGTACATTGATCTTCAACTCTATTGGGGAAGAAAGATGATACCCTTTTAAGAAATGCTATAAAATTTGAGGTAGGTCCTTCATTAGCCTTAAAGCAATGCATAAAATAAAGAAAATAAAACACAATAGCATCTCCCAAATATCAAGGCATCTAGTTTGGCCACACCAACATGACAGAATGAGAAGAACTCATCAACTGAATGATATTTTCTATTTTGGAGTTGGAAAAGTAGTTACTAAAATATTTCCCTCAAATCAATTCAGTTTAGTTTAGTCACCCAGTCATGTCCAACTCTTTGAGACCCCATGAATTACAGCATGCCAGGCCTCCCTGTCCATCTCCAACTCCCAGAGTTCACTCAGATTCATGTCCATCGAGTCCGTGATGCCATCTAGCCATCTCATCCTTTGTCGTCCCCTTCTTCTCCTGCCCCCAATCCTTCTCGGCATCAGAGTCTTTTCCAGTAAGTCAATTCTTCGCATGAGGTGGCCAAAGTACTGGAGTTCCAGCTTCAGCATCAGTCTTTGCAAAGAACACTCAGGACTGATCTCTTCAGAATGTACTGATTGGATCTCCTTGCAGTCCAAGGGACTCTCAAGAGTCTTCTCCAATACCACAGTTCAAAAGCATCAATTCTTTACTGCTCAGCTTTCTTCACAGTCCAACTTTCACATCCATACATGACCACTGAACAAACCATAGCCTTGACTAGACAGACCTTTGTTGACAAAGTACTGTTTGTGCTTTTCAATATTCTATCTAGGTTGGCCATAACTTTTCTTCCAAGGAGAAAGTGCCTTTGAATTTCATGGCTGCATTCATCATCTGCAGTGATTTCGGAGCTAAAAAATAAATAAATAAATAAAATGTGACATTGTTTCCACTTTTTCCCATTCTACTTCCCATGAAGTGATGGGACCAGATGCCATGATCTTTGTTTTCTGAATGTTGAGCTTTAAGTCAACTTTTTCACTATCCACTTTCACTTTCATCAAGAGGATTTTTAGTTCCTCTTCACTTACTACCACAAGAGTGGTGTTGTCTGCATATCTGAGGTGATTGATATTTCTCCCAGCAAACTTGATTCTAGCTTGTGCTTCTTCCAGCCCAGCATTTCTCATGATATACTCTGCATATGAGTGAAATAAGCAGGGTGATAAAATACAACCTTGATGTACTCCTTTCCTGATTCAGAACCAGTCTCTTGCTCCACGTCCAGTTCTAACTGTTTCTTCCTGACCTGCATATAGGATTCTCAAGAGGCAGGTCAGGTGCTCTGGCATTCCCATCTCTTTCAGAATTTTCCACTGTTTATTGGCATCCGCTGGTGGCTCAGAGGTTAAAGCGTCCACCCCTAATGCAGGAGACCCAGGTTCGATCCCTGGGTTGGGAAGATCCCCTGGAGAAAGAAATGGTAACCCACTCCAGTATTGCCTGGAGAATCTCATGGATGTAGAAGCCTAGTAGGCTACATCCACGGGGTCGCAAAGAGTTGGACACGACTGAGTGACATTTTTATTTTATTTTATTTTTATTGTCATCCACACAGTCAGAGGTTTTGGCATAGTCAATAAAGCAGAAATAGATGTTTTTTGGGAACTCTTTTGCTTCTTTGATGATCTAGCAGATGTTGGCAACTTGATCTCTGTTTCCTCTGCCTTTTCTAAAACCACCTTGAACATCCGGAAATACATGGTTCACGTATTGCTGAAGCCTGGCTTGGAAAATTTTTAGCCTTACTTTACTAGCATGTGAGATGAGTGCAATTGTGCAGTAGTCTGAATATTTTTTGGCATTGCCTTTCTTTGGGATTGGGATGAAAACTGACCTTTACCAGTCCTATGGCCACTAATGAGTTTTCCAAATTTGCTGGCATATTGAGTGCAGACTTTCACAGCATCATGTTTCAGGATTTGAAAGAGCTCAACTGGAATTCCATCACCTCCACTAGCTTTGTTCATAGTGATGCTTTCTAAGGCCCACTTGACTTCATATTCCAGAATGTCTGACTGTAGGTGAGTTATCACACCATTGTGATTATCTGGATCATGAAGATCTTTTTTGCACAGTTCTTCTGTGTATTCTTGCCACCTCTCCTTGATATCTTCTGCTTCTATTAGGTCCATTCCATTTCTTTTATCGAGCTCATCTTTGCATGAAATATTCCCTTGGTATCTCTAATTTTCTTTAAAAGATCTCTAGTCTTTCCCATTCTGTTGTTTTCCTTTATTTCTTTGCATTGATCACTGAGGAAGGCTTTCATGTCTCTTCTTGCTATTCTTTGGAACTCTGCATTTAGATGCTTATATCTTTCATTTTCTCCTTTGCTTTTCACTTCTCTTCTTTTCACAGCTATTTGTAAGGCCTCCCCAGACAGCCATTTTGCTTTTTTGCATTTCTTTTCCATGGGTATGGTCTTAATCCTTGTCTCCTATACAATGTCACGAACCTCTCAGTCCATAGTTCATTAGGCACTCTATCTATCAGATCTAATCCCTTAAATCTATTTCTCACATCCACTGTATAAGAGTAATCTCATGGATGTAGAAGCCTAGTAGGCTACATCCACGGGGTCGCAAAGAGTTGGACACGACTGAGTGACATTTTTATTTTATTTTATTTTTATTGTCATCCACACAGTCAGAGGTTTTGGCATAGTCAATAAAGCAGAAATAGATGTTTTTTGGGAACTCTTTTGCTTCTTTGATGATCTAGCAGATGTTGGCAACTTGATCTCTGTTTCCTCTGCCTTTTCTAAAACCACCTTGAACATCCGGAAATACATGGTTCACGTATTGCTGAAGCCTGGCTTGGAAAATTTTTAGCCTTACTTTACTAGCATGTGAGATGAGTGCAATTGTGCAGTAGTCTGAATATTTTTTGGCATTGCCTTTCTTTGGGATTGGGATGAAAACTGACCTTTACCAGTCCTATGGCCACTAATGAGTTTTCCAAATTTGCTGGCATATTGAGTGCAGACTTTCACAGCATCATGTTTCAGGATTTGAAAGAGCTCAACTGGAATTCCATCACCTCCACTAGCTTTGTTCATAGTGATGCTTTCTAAGGCCCACTTGACTTCATATTCCAGAATGTCTGACTGTAGGTGAGTTATCACACCATTGTGATTATCTGGATCATGAAGATCTTTTTTGCACAGTTCTTCTGTGTATTCTTGCCACCTCTCCTTGATATCTTCTGCTTCTATTAGGTCCATTCCATTTCTTTTATCGAGCTCATCTTTGCATGAAATATTCCCTTGGTATCTCTAATTTTCTTTAAAAGATCTCTAGTCTTTCCCATTCTGTTGTTTTCCTTTATTTCTTTGCATTGATCACTGAGGAAGGCTTTCATGTCTCTTCTTGCTATTCTTTGGAACTCTGCATTTAGATGCTTATATCTTTCATTTTCTCCTTTGCTTTTCACTTCTCTTCTTTTCACAGCTATTTGTAAGGCCTCCCCAGACAGCCATTTTGCTTTTTTGCATTTCTTTTCCATGGGTATGGTCTTAATCCTTGTCTCCTATACAATGTCACGAACCTCTCAGTCCATAGTTCATTAGGCACTCTATCTATCAGATCTAATCCCTTAAATCTATTTCTCACATCCACTGTATAAGAGATTTGATTTAGGTCATACCTGAATGGTTTAGTGGTTTTCCCTACTTTCTTTAATTTAGGTCTGAATTTGGCAATAAGGAGTTCATGATCTGAACCACAGTCAGCTCCCAGTCTTGTTTTTGCTGACTGTATAGAGCTTCTCCATCTTTGGCTGCAAAAAATATAATCAATCTGATTTCGGTGTTGACCATCTGGTGATGTCCATGTGTAGAGTCTTCTCTTGTGTTGTTGGAAGAGGGTGTTTGCTATGACCAGTGCATTTTCTTGGCAAAACTCTATTAGCCTTTGCTTTATTTCATTCAGTATTCCAAGGACAAATTTGCCTGTTACTCCAAGTGTTTCTTGACTCCCTACTTTTGCATTCCAGTCCTCTATAATGAAAAGGACATCATTTTGGGGAGTGTTAGTTCTAAAAGGTCTTGTAGGTCTTCATAAAACCATTCAACTTCATCTTCTTCAGCGTTACTGGTTGAATGTGGTCTGACAGACTGTGGTCCACTGGAGAAGGGGATGGCAAACCACTTCAGTATTCTTGCATTAAGAACCCCATAAACAGTATGAAAAGGCAAAATCATAGGATATTGAAAGAGAAACTCCCCAGATCAGTAAGTGCCCAATATGTTATTGGAGATTAGTGGAAACATAACTTCAGAAAGAATGAAGAGATGAAGCCAAAGCAAAAACAATACCCAGCTGTGGATATGACTGGGGATAGAAGAAAGGTCCAATGCTATAAACAGCAATATTGCATAGGAACCTGGAATGTCAGGTCCATGAATCAAGGCAAATTGGAAGTGGTCAAACAAGAGATGGCAAAAGTGAACATCAATGTTCTAGGAATCAGCGAACTAAAATGGACTGGAGTGGGTGAATTTAACTCAGATGACCATTATATCTACTACTGTGGGCAGGAATCCCTTAGAAAAATTGAAGTATCCATCATGGTCAACAAAAGAGTCCAAAATGTAGTAAGTACTTGGATGCAATTTCAAAAACTGCACAATGATCTCTGTTCATTTCCCAGGCAAACCATTCAGTATCACAGTAATCCAAGTCTATGCCCCAACCAGTAACACTGAAGAAGCTCACTTTGGAAGGTTCAAAAATTTCCCTAGGGAATGGCTAGTTGCTATCTTCCTAGGTAAACATAGGGTTTGCTGCTTTTTGTTTTGTTTTGTTTCCATAAATTGTCCTAACATGGTGAACATTTGATTCTTTGCAAGCACTGTTTAATTTCATTTAAACAATCTACAGTGTAAATAATAACAGGTTTCTGAATAATCAGAGACTCTTTGAAGAAAATGGAGACACCATTAAGTGAAATAAAATATTTCTACAAGGAATAGTGCAGTCTGTCACAGTTCCTGTCATCCCAGTTGAAAGATGAATTCTGAGTAACTTAAAAAGATTTCAGTCAAACTGAATCCTCCACATCACATCATATTAAGCCTCCAAATGGTGAAAAAAAAACTGATATTGGAAATTGGGCTTCAGAACTGTGCAAATTTATTATGTATGAAATTAAAGTATTTTGAAATAAATAAAACTTTGATTCCAATTCTGGTTTTATCATATAACATATTTGACTTTGGGGAAATTAATGAGATGGGGTAAGCCTCAGCTTCTTTGAGTAAAAGAAAGGAGATTTCTATTTTATTACAGTAAATGTTGAAAATGATACATTACACTATAGTATTGGAGAGATACAGTCAGAGCAAGATTGAAAGCAAATCAATCATTTGTGCTTCTTCTGGATAACAAATTTTTAGAGGACAGAACAAAAATAGACATAACTCTCATGAGGCTGCTGCACAAGCCAGGATGGAGTTGGGGCAGGAATGATCAAATCAAGGGATACATTCTGAAAGTAGAGATAACAGGATTTGCCAAAGGCATGAATGAGTTATCGGAAATCAACAAGACAGTATACTGACACATATATATGGAATTTAGAAGACAGTAATGATGACCCCGAAAGTGAGACAATATAAGAGACACAGAGGTATAGAACGGACTTTTGGCTCCAGAGGGAGAGGGAGAGGGTGGGAAGATCTGGGAGAATGACAACGAAACATGCATACAATCATATGGGAGATGAAGCACCAGTCTATGTTCAATACAGGAGACAGGATGCTTGGGGCCGGTGTATGCGATGAACCAGGGGGATGGGCAGGGAAGGGAGGTGGGAGGGGGCTTTAACATGGGGAGATCGTCTACACCTGTGGCTGATTCATGTCAATGTATGGCAGAACCAATACAGTACTGTGAAATGGAATAAGCATTAAACAAAAATTAAAAAAAAATAAAATAAAATTTAAAAAAAAGAGAGCATTTAGATATAACTTGAAGCAGCAGAG
>SJYC01084477.1:0-13432 GCA_006408675.1 Madoqua kirkii | reverse complement strand
CTGTGGCCGATTCATGTAAATGTATGGAAAAACCAATACAGTAATGTGAAAAGAAAAAAAAAAAAAAAAAAAAAAAATTAAAATTAAAAAAAAAGGAAATCAACAAGAGAGTGAAGAACATTGTAAGATTATTGTCTGAGCAATGACGTTGAAGTGTTACCACTAAACAAGATAGGGTATACTTGTACATTGTGGAAATTTTAAATTATGTATTATATATACTAAATTGATATTCAAATGCAGATGTCCAAAACTGGAGATATGGCATACGAAGATTTGAAAATAAGGGTAGATGTCAGAGCTAGAGACGCCGCATTTGATAGCCTCAGCATTTATAGGTCAGTAAATGGGAGCATCCAAGTAAAGAGACACTGAAAGACATCTCAGTGATTTCTTAAACAATCCAAGTCAATGATCTTCTATTCACAGTTTGATCTATTAACAGTTGATGTGTAAATTACTTTGTGCTTCAATAATTTTTCCTTTGTGACTGTACAATACTGCATATTTCCATAGAATTCCCTTTCCATCTTTATTTCTTCTATTACTATTTCCTTAAATCTGAACTAAATTCTCTGATTTCAGTTTGATGGATATATTCCTACTGTGTAACCCTTAGTATTTTTCCAGTAATTTTATAATAGCTGTTTTCCCATTGGACTGGAATTTTTTGATGCATCTTTATATGTTTGTTATATAACTCAGGACAGGGAACTAGGCCTTTTTAAACTTGGTCATCACAATGTATGTGCCACATTGGAGATAAACTGGTATGCTATATTCATTGTTTGGGCTTCCCAGTTGGGGCTAGTGGTAAAGAGCCTACCCACCAATGCAGGAGACAAGAGACACAAGTGTGATCCTAGGGTCAGAAATATTCCCTGGAGAAGAATATAGCAATCCATTCCAGTATTCTTGCCTGGAGAATCCTATGGACAGAGGAGCCTGGTGGCTACAGTACATAGTGTCATAAAGAGCTGGACATGACTGGAATGACTTAACACCCATACATTGTTTTAATTGACTGGATAAAGGAAAAGGCTAACTTACAATACATTAAAAATTCCCCTTTCTTCTTTTGTAAAGTATCTGGTAGGAGATCCAACCAGTCTATTCTGAAGGAGATAAGTCCTGGGATTTCTTTGGAAGGAATGATGCTAAGGCTAAAACTCCAGTACTTTGGCCACCTCATGCTAAGAGCTGACTCATTGAAAAAGACTCTGATGCTGGGAGGGATTGGGAGCAGGAGAAGGGGAAGACAGAGGATGAGATGGCTGGATGGCATCACTGACTCGATGGACGTGAGTTTGAGTGACTCCGGGAGTTAGTGATGGATAGGGAGGCCTGGGGTGCTGTAATTCATAGGGTCACAAGGAGTAAGACACGACTGAGCGACTGAACTGAATACATGACTTCAGCTCTTATACAGACAAGACAGAACCAAGGAACGAGTAACTTATTTCATCCAATTGGACTTCACACAAAATCCAAAGAAGTAGAAAGTCTTTATTTAATTATATGTCTAATATTATAAACAGAGCTAGTATTCAAATCTGGATTCTTCAAAATCCAAATTTGATACTCTTTAAACCATTTCAAATATATCAAAGAAGAGATATTTCATTAAAACTTTTTTAAATATCATAGATATTTAAAACTTCTCTTTTCTAAATATGTATTCATAAAAGGTGTTTTTATGCCTAAAAGTCTAAGCAGTTGTTTCTAAGACAGCTATATGACTTACTAGTATCAAGGATGATGTGTACTGTTATCTAGAATGAATCATATTACTGTACACGTGTTAGAATTTTGGCTTACATTTAGTTTGTTGAAGTTGCAATCCTCTTTGAAAACTACTTTCAGTTCAGTTCAGTCACTCAGTTGTGTCTGATTTCTTGTGACCCCATGAACTGCAGCACATCAGGCCTCCCTGTCCATCACCAACTCCTGGAGTTTAACCAAACTCATGTCCATTGAGTTGGTGATGCCATCTAATCTCATCCTCTGTCATCCACTTCTCCTCCCTTCCATCTTTTCCAACATTTTTAGAAGATTATTTATAAGGAATTACAAAAAACAGATTAAAAAACAAATACTCCACAGTTAACTGAAGAGAGCAATTATCAGCTAACTTGGATAACTTAGAAGGCTTTGTTATGAATTAATTCTGGTGCTTTTCAAAAATGAAGTGTGCTTCTCAAATATGAATGTGTATATATGTTGCAGAAGTGTGTATAGTTCCCTTTTTTGACAGAAACTCCAGCCTCTGATTTCAAGGATACCATAGGTGTATTTTTTACTATGTTTATTTTTATGTATTATTTTTACTTGGAGAGTTATTGCTTTACAATGTGTTAATTTCTGCTCTACAATAGTATATACATATACATATGCACTCCCTCTTGAGCCTCCCTCCCACCTTCATTTCCCACCCCTCTAGATCATCACAGAGCACTGAGCTGAGCTCTCCATGTTCTATTTTGAAGAAGTACTATAAACTTTATCTACTGTGAAGTGGTAATAATATTATAGTATTCATAATAATTACATAATGTACATATGAAAACAATATTTAGAAATTATGATGACCATGATTGGTAGATAAAATAAAAATAAAATAATAAAAATAAAATATTATAATAAAACCTAAAAATCAGAGGGCTACACACCTAAGTGTTTTATTTATATGGTGTCAAAAATTCAGAGTCCATTTTTAAGCTCATTTGCTATGAAATATCCAAGTTTGCTGGCATACTGAGTGCAGCACTTTCACAGCATCATCTTTCAGGATTTGAAATAGCTTGACTGGAATTCCATCAACTCCACTAGCTTTGTTCATAGTGGTGCTTTCTAAGGCCCACTTGACTTCACATTCCAGGATGTCTGGCTCTAGGTGAGTGATCACATCATAGTAATTATCTTGGTCTTGAAGATTTTTTTTTTTTTTGGTAGCGTTCTTCTGTGTATTCTTGCCACCTCTTCTTAGTATCTTTTGCTTCCGTTAGGTCCGTACAATTTCTGTCCTTTATCGAGCCCATATTTGCATGAAATATTTCCTTGGTATCTCTAATATTCTTGAATATATCTCTAGTCTTTCCCATTCTGTTCTTTTTATCTCTTTATTTGCATTGATTGCTGAGGAGGGCTTTCTTATCTCTTCTTTCTATTCTTTGGAACTCTGCATTCAAATGCTTATATTTTTCTTTTTCTCCTTTGCTTTTCACCTCTCTTCTTTTCACAGCGATTTGTAAGGCTTCCGCAGACAGCCATTTTGCTTTTTTTGCATTTCTTTTCCATGGGAATGGTCTTGATCCCTGTCTCCTGTACAATGTCACGAACCTCATTCCATAGTCCATCAGGCACTCTATCTATCAGATCTAGGCCATTAAGTCGATTTCTCACTTCCACTGTATAACCATTAGGGATTTGATTTAGGTCATACCTGAATGGTCTAGTGGTTTCCCCTACTTTTTTCAATTTAAGTCTGAATTTGTCAATAAGGAGTTAAGGATCTGAGCCACAGTCAGCGCCTGGTCTTGTTATTGTTGAGTCTATAGAGCTTCTCCATCTTTGGCTGCAAAGAATATAATCAAACTGATTTTGGTGTTGACCGTATGGTGATGATGTCCATGTGTAAAGTCTTCTTTTATGTTGTTGGAAGAGGGTGTTTGTTATAACCAGTGCATTTTCTTGGCAATACTCTATTAGTTTTTGTCCTGCTGCAGATGACACCACTTTTATGGAAGAAAGTGAAGAGGAACTAAAAAGCCTCTTGATGAAAGTGAAGAGTGAAAAAGTTGGCAAAAAGCTCAACATTCAGAAAACTAAGATCATGGCATATGGTCCCATCACTTCATGGCAAATAGATGAGGAAACAGTGGAAACAGTGTCAGACTTTATTTTGGGGGTCTCCAAAATCACTGAAGATTGTGACTGCAGCCATGAAATTTTAAAAAAAATGCTTACTCTTTGGAAGAAAAGTTACGACCAACCTATATAGCATATTCAAAAGCAGAGACATTACTTTGTCAACAAAGGTTCATCTAGTCAAGGCTATGGTTTTTCTAGTAGCTATGTATGGATGCGAGTTGGACTATGAAGAAAGCTGAGCACTGTAGAATTGATGCTTTTGAGTTTTGGTGTTGTAGAAGACTCTTGAGAGTCCCTTGAACTGCAAGGAGATCCAACCAGTCCATTCTAAAGATCAGTCCTGGATGTTTGTTGGAAGGACTGATGCTAAAGCTGAAACTCCAATACTTTGGCCACCTCATGCTAAGAACTGAGTCATTGGAAAAGACTCTGATGCTGGGAGGGATTGGTGGCAGGAGGAGAAGGGGATGACAGAAGATGAGATGGCTGGATGGCATCCCTGACTTGATGGACATGTGTTTGAGTAAACTCTGGGAGTTGATGATGGACAGGAAGGCCTTGCATGCTGCGATTCATGGAGTCGCATAGAGTTGGACATGACTGAGCAACTGCACTGACCTGAACTAAACTTTAACAAAAGGTATTCACTGGGGCAAGAACATCACTGGGGCCAATCAGCAAGCAGCTGTGCAGGCAGAAATATAGATCACAGCACTAAATGTTCAATTATTTGTTCTTGCACTGTCACCTCAATTACTGAATGGACACTCGTGATATCGTCTAGAAGAGTCATGTGCATCTTAGCATGAATTTCCCCTCTTCCTTTTGAAACTGGCTTTGTCTTTTATTTAATATTCTTGAGCAGTTTCACAACAAAAGTGGAAAGCACGACTTGGTTCTTTAAAATAATTCTTAAGTATCAAGATTCTCTACTCTGAGATATTCAAACTGACTTACATTACCTCCTAGATTTACAATAGATACTTCTTAATTTTCAGTTGTCATTTTTTTCCTGTTTATTTCTCAATCATAATTATTTTAGCAACTCTTCCATGAGCTCCAGATTTCTTGCAGACTCCCATTCATTAGCTTGATACTATCAGGAGAGTTTGTAATTTCCTCAGTTCTCTCTTGCCACGCAAAGATTTGAAGTGACGGATGGAGCAGTTTTATAGCTCTGTGCTACAGTTCAGTTTTATTTGGCAAGCAGAGGAAAACACATTCTTGAAGAGTGGGGACAGGACAACTCAAGCGATGTGAAGAGAAGAGACGAGAAGCCAAAGGCTCAAATTTGGCTCCTCTTTTTGTTTTTGCTCTTGCGCCTGAGCCTGCCCTTTGTAAACTGGGCTAGCCAGGAGAGCTGTTTGCTTTATCTGAGGTTCTCACTCTGGTCCTCGGACAGTCCTTTGTTCGATTTTCACAGGCTTTTTCCTTTCTTTGCCTTTTAGCCACGGCTAGTTTGGACTCCTTTTTCCTATTTTAACTACCTAACAATACCATTTAAATATTTTCTTATTCCATGCTATGTGTGTTAGTTGCTCAGTCATGTCTGATTCTTTGAGACCCATGAACTGTAGGCTGTCAGATTCCTCTCTTCATGAAAT
Organism: Madoqua kirkii; assembly: GCA_006408675.1. Taxonomy (NCBI): domain Eukaryota; kingdom Metazoa; phylum Chordata; class Mammalia; order Artiodactyla; family Bovidae; genus Madoqua; species Madoqua kirkii. The sequence continues at coordinate 7,958 of SJYC01084477.1, read as the reverse complement.
TCTCCAGGCAAGAGTATTGGAGTGGGTTGCCATTTCCTTCTCTATGGAATCTTCCTGACCCAGGGATCAAACCCAAGTCTCCTGCATTGGCAGGCAGATGCAGACAGATTCTTTACTATCTGAGCCACTAGGGAAGCAGCAAAAGCCAAGTAACCATGGACTGTAGCCTACCAGCCTCCTCTGTTTATGGAATTCTCCAGGCCAGGCTACTGGAGTGGGTAGTCATGCCCTTCTTCAGAGGATCTGCCCAACCCAGGGATCAAACTTAGATCTCTTGCATTGCAGGAGAATTCTTTATTAACTTAGTCATGATTTGCTTTTATAATCCCCTAATTTGCTTTATTCAGTTCAGTTCAGTCACTCAGTTGTGTCCAACTCTTTGAGACCCTATAGACTGAAGCATGCCAGGCTTCCCTGAACATCAACAACTCCTGGAGTTTGCCCAAACTCATGTCCATTGATTCAGTGATGCCATCCAACCATCGCATCCTCTGTCGTCCACCTTCAATCTTTCCAAGCATCAGGGTCTTTTCAAATGAGTCAGCTCTTCGCATCAGGTGACCAAAATATTGGAGGTTCAGCTTCAAAATCAGATCTTCCAATGAACACCCAGGACTGATTTCCTTTAGGATGGACTGGTTGGATCTCCTTGGAGTCCAAGGGACTCTCAAGAGTCTTCTCCAACACCAGACTTCAAAAGCATCAATTCTTCTGCATTCAGCTTTCCTTATAATCCAACTCTCACATACATACCTGACTACTAGGAAAACCATAGCCTTGACTAGATGGACATTTGTTGGCAAAGTATTGTCTCTGCTTTTTAACATGCTTTTTAGGCTGGTCATAACTTTCCTTCCAAGGAGTAAGCGTCTTTTAATTTAGTGGCTGCAGTCACCGTCTGCAATAATTTTGGAGCCCAAGAAAAGAAATCTGCCAGTGTTTCCACTGTTTCTCCATTTATTTGACATGAGGTGATGGGATCGGATGTCATGATCTTTGTTTTCTGAATGTTGAGCTTTAAGCCAACTTTTTCACTATCCTCTTTCACTTTTATCAATAAATGTGCTTTATTATCTGGTGTAAATTTGCTTTATGCCCTGGTGTAAATGATATTTCTTTGATACTTCTCCAGTGCTGATCCTGGCTTCCCATGGTTATATCCTAGGCTCCCAAGTAGGAAAGGGCTATCAGATGATTTGCTAGAGATTTTACATTTTCATAGAAGAACGTGATTGACAAAATATACAAATGATTATGTGCATTGGTAACTTTGTGATGCTTTTCTAACTAGTTAGTAAAATTATTTGTAATGTAAAAATTATTTGTAGGTATAATTGAAGTCAGATAATCAAATATTATCTAAAGAATCTTATACACTGAAAAAGCTATATTTTAGCATACAGGGCATTGAGTTGAAGTTTAAAGATATGAATTGAAATACTTTAATACTGCTCCTGACCAGCTATGGAAATTTGGGCATAAAGAAGATTGCTTATCTCTTGCTAGTCTTTTTTGTGCATAAATTGCCAAAAGTTGAATGTAGATGGACTTCTGCAGTATCACCTTCCAAACTCCTCAGCAGTACATATAAAGGGAAGAATCTAATTTACAGAGATCAAGGTTTAAGGAGTGAGAGGAACAAGACTTTTAGCATTCCAAAGACATCCAAAGTGAAGGTGGGTGGAATAGTGGTCTAGAGAGCTAATGCAAAGTGTTAAGTCGAAGTTTAAAAGACAGATTAAAATTATTCACAAAAATCAGTTTTTCATACAAGGAGTTATTTAAAGGCTTTTTAAAAAGTAGTAAAGGATTTAAAGAAGGCAGAATAGGAATTCCTTAGTAACTGGAATTGTTTCCATCCTTAGTGTCTACCATCGAATTCTAAGACATTCAGCTAAAAATACAGTAACAAAGTGATCAATTTATCTAACACTCAATAGTTCAATTTTATTAAGTAACCAATATTTTTAGATGTATATGAGCTATAGCTATTTATGTACAATGGGCTATTTTGAAAATATTTTGAAAAGCTTTGCAAATGTTTTCATGACTCTTTGAAGTCTAGTAGATTTGTTTTGGTTTATTTTTACTATATACTACTAAAGATCTGAGTTTATCAAATATTTTAATTGTTTGGTTCTATACATTTTAGAAAAAATTTAATTCTTCCCACAAATATTTATTGATTAGATACTGTGTGCCAGACATATTTTAGGTGCTTGAGCTAAAATAGTGAACAGAACAAGTAAAGATTCCTCCCCCTCGTGAATTTAGATTCTAGAGAAGGAGAGAGAAATTGCTAACTACAATTACAAACATGCAAGTGGATATCAGCAAATCCCCTGTAGAAGGAAATGGCAACCCACTCCTGTGTTCTTGCCTGAAAAATCCCATGGACAGTCCATAGGGTCACAAGGAGTCATTCACAACTGAGTGACTAAACATACATACAAACAAGTGGATTTCAGGTTTCATTATGCTTATATGTGTTATAAAAAAAAATTGAAAGTAGCATATTGTAAGGAAGATCATTAGTGCTAGGGGGCAGTCTGCAATTTTATATGCATGATCAAGATAGTCTTCATGAAAGACATGTCAATTTAATAAATATTGCAAGAAGATAGAGTCAGCCATGAGTTTAGCCACATGAAGTCTTGTGTCCGGTGGGTTCAAGAAACAGTAAACTTGCCAGTGAGGAGGGAGCTCAGCAAGTATCAAGAGATATGGTCACTTCACATGGTGCCTGACAGGTTCCATTAATGATTTGTTCTTGATGAGAACCACTAGAGAGCTCTGATCGTAGAAAAGAGCAAGACTTGACTTATCTGTGACAGGGTCACTCTGATGGCTCAGAAAGGGCTGACTGGGGTGAAGTTGGGGCAGCAATTACAAAGTTAAGGTGACAGTTTAGGGAGTGAATTTCAGTGATCTAGGTGAGAACTAAATGTGACTCACTCTGATTGGTGTTGATAAAGATAGCATGAAATGTTGAGTTCTGGATATATTGTAAAAGTAGAACCAGCACAATTTTGTGTCAAACTGGATGTGGGCAGGAAGAGAAAATTGAGGAGTTACTTAAAGTTTTTGGCCTAAGATATTAAATTCGTAAGAAGGGGCTTCCCTGGTGTCTCAGATGATGAAGAATCTGCCTGCAATGGGAGAGTCTCAGGTTTGATTCCTGGGTCTGTAAGATCCCCTGGAGAATGGAACGGCTACCTATTCCACTATTCTTGCCTGGAGAATTCCATGGAAAGAGGAGCCTGGTGGGCTACAGTCCATGGGGTCACAAAGAGTCGGACATGGCTGAGAGACTAATACTTTCATTTTCACTTTGATAGAATGGAGTTACCATCAACTGAGAAGAGGAATCCTTCTCTAAGAGAATAGCACAGTGGTGAGGATGGGGTGATGGTGAGTGGAACTGGAATCAGGAGTTCATTTTTTACATTTAAAATTTGAGTTGATTATTAAACAATAAAGTGGATATTTGGACAGACACGTACATATATGAGACTCAAATTAGGGGCCATGATCTGGGACGCTGTTATACATTTGTTAGCATTCAGCAGTTAGATAACATTTAAAGCTATGGATGTATTTATTGAGATAGTATACATTGACAGAGGGAAAAATGGGACTTGGACTAAGCCCTAGTGTACTGTAAACTTACATAGAGAAGAAAGACAGAATCAACAAAGGAGAATAAAGTGTGACCTCTCAAGTAGGAGGAACATCATGAAAGCCAAGTCAATTGAAAACCAATGAAATAAGTATACCAAGAAAATAGCAATTCATTTAGCAATGGATTTAGCAATGTAAAAGTCATTTGCAATATTGCCAAAGAAAGTTTGTAAAGGTAGAGTGTTGGGGAAGCCTGCCTCATTTCGGCTTGAGATGGAGAGAGAGAAAATGAATAATATACAGGAAGTATAAAAACTCTTCTGATACATTTTGCTAGGAAGGGAAAGAAATTAATGGGGAAAAGTATTTGTAAAGAAAGTAGAGTTTTTAACAAAATGATATTTTGAGATTTAAAAAAAAGATTAAAAAGTAAGATGTTTCATGCCTGTGGAAATGACCCTGCAAAGAACAAATGTTGCTAAGGTGGAGTGTTAGTCACTCAGTCATGTCTGACTCTTTGCAGCCCCATGGACTGTAGCCTGCCAGACTCCTGTGTCCATTGAATTCTCCAGGCATGAATATTGGAGTGGTTGCTAGAGGAGAATTATCAGACCATTGCTCTTACATGGCAGGAGGAAATGTATCTGGTATACAAGTGGAGGTATTGGTCTGAGATAGTAGAAATGAGAGTTCACAGGGAGCTGAATTCTATAACAGGCAGGGAGGCTGATTATGTGGGTGCAGATACAGGAGGTGAGCAGAAAAAATGAAGTGAATCTGCAGAAATTATTTCAAATTGCATCGAGCTTTCCCTGAACTAAAAGGTAAAGTCATTAATTGGAACTCAAGAAAGGGAAGAAGGTTTTGGGATTTTAAAGACAGAGGAGACGATGGGACTGTCACTCTAACATGTATAGCCTTTTATCACTGATGGCCCTAATAATCCTATAAGCCCTTTAGAACAGTGAGAGAGTAGATGGAGAGTGAAACTGCAGTGTGACAGTTTACCAGCTTAGACTCACTTGACATCCAGGTCAAGAATTCAAAGAGAGATTGGTCAGTGTGATCTGAAATACTACTCACAGGATGAACCACAATTTAGTGAAAAATTCACGCAGTCTATTAGTGTTTATCTGAAGATAGGCAAACCTACAAAATTTCTAGGTGAAATCTGAAGTTGGATTTAGCTCACTGTTTGAGTTGATCACCATCTTGTGGGAAGCTAGCATAAGTGTCAAAGGGTTGTAGAAACTGCAGAAATCATCAATAAACAGATTATCCTAATTTGTGCAGAGTTTGCATTGTGTGATTTGTCCCCCTGTCTGTTTAGGAAATAATCCTGGGAACTGATATTTATCTGAGCATTTATCATAGTATTGTCTTAACTTATTTGTCCTCAGATAAAATGGAGGCAAAGTCTCCATTTAAAAAAAAAAAAAAGTGTAAAGAACTCTGTAGTAATAAGCTTTTCCTTTTCCCTCCAGGTTAAAAGTCTTTTGTGTCTCCCCCCCGCCCCCCCCCCAAAGATTCTGAACAGAAGTGTTGTGCTTCAGTTAAGAATTCTATGAATACTGTATCTGGCAAATTCTTCAGATTTCAAAACAACTCAAATCTGGCAGAAAGTTATTATTACTCCAAGAGCAGTCCCCAGAACACTATTTCTGTTTTATCCCACATATTTGTAGCTAACTATTCTTATAATCATGGGGGGACGGGGGGAGCTTCTTTGGTAGATCAGATGGTAAAGAGTCTGCCTGCAATGCAGGAAACCAGGATTCAATCTGGGTAGGGAAGATCCCTTGGAGAAGGAAAAACCTCCCCACTCCAATATTTGGCCTGGAGAATTACACGACTGTATAGTCCAGGGGTCACAAAGAGTCGGATATAACTGAGCAACTTTCACTTTCGCTTCACTTTAATACCCCATTCACATCAATGGACAGATCATCCAGAATGTATGATTAGATTATGATGAACTCTTCCTCACTACAGAAACAATGCATTTCTGTATACTGTACCTGGTGCCCAGTGACTTAGGCAGTTTTTTATTCCGATGGGTAGCAAACCAGAACTATTACAGGTCCTGTGTGAATTCCTAGGATTATTTCCTCTAGGAAGTATCCTAAATATCCTAAATCCTAATATTCTAAATATACACAACATCCCTTGGATCTCAGCTCTCCAGAGTGTTACTTACACATTAAAGAGTTGTTCTCCAGTAAAATCATTAATAATACATTTTTTAGTAAAAAAAAAAAAAAGTTTATTCATGTTGAAAAATAAATATCCAAAATATGGGCTGGTAACTCTGGAGAAAAATGAGGGGAAAACCTACCAGATACCAAAAATATAGCAGACAGCTACAGTGACTATAAAAATGTGTTATTAACAATAGAATAGGCATATCATTAAAACTGAAAACAAATGCCTTAAATTGAATATAATGGATAAAGGACTTACCTGATGGCTCTGCATGCTTTCCCATGCAGGGGGTGTGAGTTCAATCCCTGGGTGGAGAGCTGAGATCCTACATACCTTACAGCCAAAAATCCCAAACATAAAACAGAATAAATATTGGAACAAAGTTCAATAAAGACTTTAGAAAATGGTTTGCTTCAAAAAAAAAAAAAAACATTAAAAAAGGACATAGTGGATAAGAGATTTTGGAATAAGGTTAAAGTGAAATCTAAAATTACTGGAAAAATATAAACTATTCAAAAAAGTTGTTGGGACAATGTGTAACTATCTGAAACACATCCTTTTTACCATGGTAAAAAATAAAATAAAATAAACTTCAAATGGAAAGTACTTGTCAAAGTAGCAGAGAAAACTATGGCAAAATTATTTTATGGCTTTGCAGTATAGAAGGATTTCCTAATAATGATGAAAAGGAACCTGGAATTGGAAGGGTTACTTATCAAAATTGATACTTTTGAACTGTGGTGTTGGAGAAGACTCTTGAGAGTCCCTTGGACTGCAAAGAGATTCAACCAGTCAATCCTCAAGGAAATATTCATTGGAAGGACTGATGCTAAAGCTGAAACTCCAATACTTTGGCCATCTGATGAGAAGAACTGACTCACTGGAAAAAAACATAGGAGAATAAGGGAACGACAGAAGATGAGATGGCTGGATGGCATCACTGACTTGATGGACATGAGTTTGAGCAAGCTCTGGGTGTTAGTGATTGACAGGGAAGCTTGGTATGCTGCAGTCCATGGGGTCGCAAAGAGTCGCACTTGGCTGAGCAACTGAACTAAGCCTATCAAGATAAGCGATTTTAATAACCTATAGTATGAAAATTGACTTGAACCACATTTGCATTATAAATCCTATCAGTAGAATCTGGCTATTATAAGAATGAAAGAGAAAGAGTTAGTTGATCGGTCATATCTGACTCTTTGCAACCTCATGGACTGTAGCCCACCAGGCTTCTCCATCTATGAAATTTTCCAGGCAAGAATACTGGAGTCGTGCCGGGATCCAGCCCCCATAGGATCCAGGGGAACCTGAAGGAGAAACAGCATCAGCAAATGATTTAGAAAAAAATATAAAGAAAGAATGTTGTCATTTTTGTTATATATATGTATATATATAATAAATTTTATTTTTACTTCATTCTACGTGACAATACTGTGTTGGTTTTGCCATACATTGACGTGAATCAGCCACAGGTGTACACGATCTCCTAATGCCAAAGCCCCCTCCCACCTCCCACCTCATATTGTCTCTCTGGATCATCCCAGGCACCAGCCCCAAGCCTCCTGTATCCTATATTGAACATAGACTGGTGCTTGGTTTCTTATATGATACTATACATGTTTCAATGTCATTCTCCCAAATGATCCCACCCTCTCCCTCTCCCTCAGAGGCCAAAAGTCCATTCTATTTCTCTGGATCATCCCAGGCACCAGCCCCAAGCCTCCTGTATCCTATATTGAACATAGACTGGTGCTTGGTTTCTTATATGATACTATACATGTTTCAATGTCATTCTCCCAAATGATCCCACCCTCTCCCTCTCCCTCAGAGGCCAAAAGTCCATTCTATACCTCTGTGTCTCTTTTGTTGTCTCACATACAGGGTCATCATTACAATCTTTTTAAATTCCATATATATGTGTCAGTATACTATATTCGTGTTTTTCTTTCTGCATTACTTCACTCTGTATAATCAGCTCCAGTATCATTCATCTCATTAGAACTGATTCAAATATATTCTTTTTAAGGGTTGAGTAATACTCCATTGTGTATATGTAGCACAGATTTCTTATCCATTCAAATGCTGATAGACATCTAGGTTGTCTTCATGTCCTGGCTATTATAACCGGTGCTGCA
>SJYC01084475.1:0-11408 GCA_006408675.1 Madoqua kirkii | reverse complement strand
CTACACTTTCTTTAATCTAGAATGTGATTCTACTATGGATGGATTCTACTGGATGGAACTACTCCATCCAGTCTTCTTTACTTCCTCCAAAATAAGCCTCTAGAGGATCCCTCACCTCTTTCATTGCCAAGATTTCCATTTGCTCCTTTGACAAAAGTACCATAGCACCCGTGTTCTCTCCATTCTTTGGTGTAAAACGTGGCACATCCAAGCTGAATTGGATAGTGTTGAGATGTTCATGGAGCCAGTCACAGCTACGCTCCACCAGCAGCCCCTGCCCTCTGAGACTGCTGGGCAGAGACCTCCCACAGCACCAGAGTGTAGCTCTGTGACATGAATAGCCCTCTCCAACAGCATCCAAGGTAGAGAACCAACCAGAATGGGAATTTGGGCTAGACATGCAAGGAATGGTCAGTTGGTATCATAAGAATGGAGCAAAAAGAAAGACACCTCATGACAAAAGATTGTGCTGATCTTAGGGAGCGCTTGTGCTGTGCTTAGTCGCTCAGCCGTGTCTGACTCTTTTCGACCCCAAGGACTGTAGTTCATGGGATTCTCCAGGCAAGAATACCGAAGTAGGTTGCCATGCCCTCCTCCAGTAGATCTTCCCAACCCAGGGATCGAACCCAGGTCTCTCCCATGGCAGGCGGATTCTTTACCGTCTGACTACTGGGGAAGCCCAAGAGAGCACTTGATCTATCTCTATTTCCATGGCTTTCACACCAGCCCACATCTATCTTGAGTGAGTGTTGCTTAAGACAGAAAATGCCTAGTTAAATTGGTACCAGCCCACCCATTCTCTCTTGACACTCAACCTCCTTCACCCCTCCTCCTACATCCAGGAATCCCAATACTGTTGCTGATGGTTCTAGAACTTTCTCTCCACCCCTTAACCCTTGCTCCTTCAGCAATGCATCTCCACTCACCACCCATGGAGGTTGTTAGACACAGCTAAAGGGCACAGACAGACACAACTAAAGGGCACACTCCTATTCCATCTCTTGAACTTGCAAGAATGTCCTAAAGACACTTCAGTTAAATGCACTGGCTAGCTGAGTGCATATGGGAACAGCTAGGAAAGGCATGTATGGAACATAGAAGGCAAGCAGTTTTTGGAGCTGGTATCTAGGATTTACTGGAGGTCAGAACAAATAAACATGTAATAGCTTTACTAGTTCCAGAAGGCAGTTTAAGCAAATGAGGAAGATTGGGGGTCAGAACCGTGATTAAAATATGGTTCAGAGTAGTCTGGAGTAATTCATGGACCATTTGGGAAATGCAATAGGTGCCTGAATGAAGATGGTTTTTCATAATGACCATTTTCATCTCCCAGAGTTTAATTGGCAGTTTTCTTTTTCCTGGAAATTTTACTTTATATGTTTCTTTCTGGTTCCTGATATTGGATTAAAAGCAATGAAATCAACCCCATCTTAAATTGTACTAAGTAGTGTTGCGCCCTCTGCTAGTCTGCAATTTATTATCTGGGCCATCTTTACCACACCAGTGATGGCTTGCTTTGCAATAATGTTGCAGTTTAAAGCATTTTGATAAAGGGTAGATAGAGCTTATTGTGAAGGAATGAAATTTGTGTTTCTACAATAAGACAAATATCATTTTATCTTCTAAAGCCAAAGAGACTCTCTCCTCCAACCCCTTTAATTTGATTCCACTCTGAAAAACTATCTCCTTTCCTTTGCTTCACTGGAAAACAGTATTTTTATGTAAAAGCTGATGTAGACACTTTTATTTCTTAAGCCAAATTTTTGTGTCCGGTGTCCCAGCAAGCGATCAAGTCTACTTACAATGGTTGTCAGAATCTCAAGTGACCCACTGCCCCCTCTTTCCAAATAGCTCATTGTCAACAAAACTCATGGACACCAGGGAGGTCCCATAGATTAAAATTTCATTTGCTATAGAATGCAAGTACTTGAACTAAAGGAAACCAGTCAAAGTTAATTTGGTCTTACAATCCCCATTGAGAAGAGAAACTTATCTTTGATGTTTACTTTGTGACAGAAAATATTCCTTCAATCAATCAAAAACAACAAGGAAACTTCTTGGAGATGCATGAACTAAAACATCATCGGCTCTACTCTAATTTTGTAATTATCTCGAATTATTCTGGACAAAATTAATTTTAGTTTAGGTATGTATGTGAGCAGGCTTCCCAGGTGGCGCTAGTGGTAAGAACCCACCTGCCAGTGCAGGAGACATAAGAGACGTGGGTTTGATCCCTGGGTTGAGAAGATCCCTGGAGGAGGGCATGGCCACCCACTCTTGCCTGGAGGATCCCACAGATGGAGAAGCCTGGTGGGCTACAGTTCATGGAGCCACAAAGAGTCAGACATGACTAAAGTGATCCAGCATGCACACACCCACATGTGTGTGAGCACACACACGCAACTATGGGTTTCACAAGGCACCTGCAGAAAAAAAACAGGAACTTGAAAAGCAAGGTGAAGCCAACAATATTAGAAACAAACAAAATAGGGAATTACTGGACTAGAAAATGTACAGATTTTTGTCCTTTGCCTTGGACTGCAAGGAGGTCAAATCAGTCAATCCTATAGGAAATCAGTCCTGAATAATCATTAGAAGGACTGATGCTCAAGCTGAAGTTCCAATACTTCGGCCACCTGATGCAAAGAACTGACTCATTGGAGAGGACCAGGATGCTGGGAAAGACTGAAGGCAGGAAGATAAGGAGATGACAGGATGAGATGGTTGGATGGTATCACCGACTCGATGGACATGAGTTTGAGCAAACTCCAGGGGTTGGTGATGGACAGGGAAGCTTGATGTGCTGCAGTCCACGGGGTCTCAAAGAGTGAGATACGACTGAGTGACTGAAATGATACTTTTCAACATTAAGTGCCACTCGAACTGCATGATGAGCGGTTCTCTTCTTTCTCTGCTTCTCACATGATCTCTGTCTGCCTAGCAGAGCACAACTTCAACACGAAATAGAACAGAACAACAGGCAGATCATCCTGGCTCTGGGTCATGGCTGTAAGCCCAGGACTTCAGGTCAATGCCTGGCTGAGAGGCAGGGGTCTTGTCAGACGCAGACATCAGGCCACAGGGGGCCGGCGGCCCTGCTGCCTCCCTCCTTCTGAAATAGAGTTATCCTGGAGAGTGACAGATGACCAACCCAGAGGCGACATTCTCCAGCAGAGAGCCTGCAGAGGGAAGGAGAGCCACATCACCCATTTCAGCTGGGTCAATAGCTGGGCTTTGTTTTCAAAACTGCCCTCAGGCCACCAGGGTTTTACTCCTCCAGTCTTGTGGCTGAGCTTTTTGGAAAACCAGCCACGCCCATTTCCTACAAACTGGCTTAAAGCGGCAGAGAGTTTCCAACCATCTCAGCTCACATGAGATGAGTAACTCTTTCTCTGATAAGTCTTGTGCCTTCCCACTCCAGACCAGAAGCCCTGTTCCATTTAGAATGTTATCTCTTTTAAGGAGGACATTGTCTCTTCTTGGCTTCATTTCAGTTCAGTTCAGTTCAGTCGCTCAGTCATCTCCGACTCTTTGCAACCCCATGGACCACAGTACACCAGGCTTCCCTGTCCATCACCAACTCCGGGAGCTTACTCAAACTCATGCCCATTGAGTTGGTGATGCCATCCAACCATCTCATCCTCTGTCATCCCCTTCTCCTCCCACCTTCAATCATTCCCACATAATAGAGGAATGTTAATAAATATTTAAAATGGGTAACCAGCAAGGACCCATTGTATCGTACAGGAAAAACTGTGCTATACCCAAGTATTTAGTGCAGGGAACTCTGCTCAATATTATTTAACAAGCTAAACGGGGAAAGGATTTGGAAAAGAACAGCTACATGTACATGTATGACTGAATCACTTTGCTCTACACCTGAAATTAACACCACATTGTTAATCAACTCTACTCCCATATAAAATAACAGCAAAGAAAGAGTATGTTATCCTTCTCCACTCATGTTTTTGGGTCCCTTAAGTACAAAATGTTCTGATGGAAAAACTGTGCTATACCCAAGTATTTAGTGCAGGGAACTCTGCTCAATATTATTTAACAACCTAAACGGGGAAAGGATTTGGAAAAGAACAGCTACATGTACATGTATGACTGAATCACTTTGCTCTACACCTGAAATTAACACCACATTGTTAATCAACTCTACTCCCATATAAAATAAAAGCAAAGAAAGAGTATGTTATCCTTCTCCACTCATGTTTTTGGGTCCCTTAAGTACAAAATGTTCTGATATCTGATAGATTATAATGAAGATTCACAGGGAGAACAGAAGCTGGCTCTTAAGTGCAAATGACACATACAAAATTAGTTGACTTTATCAGCTATTTGCATCTAGAATCAATAGCTCTACCGGTTGGCTCTCCCTCCCAAGTTTGACTATCTGGCCTGTTGATTTACAAACATTCTCAGCATCCCCTTGCTAACATCTTGCCTTCAACACATGAAATGAGACAAGGTGGCCTCGTTTAATTCTCACTACTCCAAGGCAATCTGTGCACTGACGTCTTTGCTAAAAATGTCTCCTGAAAGGTCCATCTAAAGAATCTACTCCCCACTTATATCCTATTAAATTAAAAAAAATCAAATCATTGCATACAATATTTACTTGAGTTTCTACATTGAATCACTGATATACAACACCATATATTAATCATCTATTACCCAAAACTTGGGAAGGATCTGCAGGACAAAGACATGTACACAACAAAGACAAACCATTAGCATTATTTGGAAGAAAAAACAAGTGATATGCTACCTAAATATTTGGGACATAAAAAGTATTTCACAAAATGTTGCTTTGTGTTATGATGCCTGTCCTGATTTTTCCAGGTAAAGTTGATTTACTAAATAAAAGACAGGGTAGGCTGCCACTTTCCTCCCCTGACATGGTACTTTAGCCTAGAGACAACTGTTCTGTGGTTTTCAAGTTTTGTATATTTTGGCAAATGGATCAGAGAAGAACCTTACTCATGCCATTCTCACAGCTCTCTCAAAGGTTTTCTATATGCAATGAAGATTGATGTGTTGTTTTGTAACTTACATTGGGTAGCAAAATGATACCAAATTTTTCCTTCCTGATTTCAATAGATGTACTTAAAAAAGAAAAACCTTGGGAATTTATCCCATATTGGATTTTTAAGAATTCAGTTATCAAATTAATTATTTGTTTCAAAAATATTAAGGACCTATCACCTACTAGACACCAAAAAAGTAAGAAGAAAAGCTATGGTCTTTGTTCCACAAAATTCCCATACTACAAATGGCTGAAAACGAACCTTTCTTTTTCCCATTATCTGGTTAGGTAATGCTGAGTCTTGTTAGCAAAGGAAATGTTGAGAGACAAGTCATAGAAAATTGGCCCCTGAAGGCTATTGGTCATCTGCTAAACTACATGCACTTGAACTTTAGAAAAAGGAGAAAAAGCATACCTTTGAAAGAAGTAAGCTACTTGCAATATGTTAGACAAACATAATGCATTTTGTTCACACCTTTTCTTATAACAGGTTTCTTTCAAAGGTAAGGTATATTTTTACACGAGCAATTCTTTTTAAGATCAGTAAACGCTGAGTTAAAAAAAAAATTCTGCAAAGTGCCTAATTCACATATGGACGTTTTAGGAGGGATAGAGTCGGTTAGATTCAAGAAGACGTTCAGTTTTTTCTAAATGCATACTAGTTCATCACTTTCCTCAGGAGGAAAGGTAAAGGCTGGCTTGCATTTTTCCCTTGATGGAAACACCGGTGTATTCATTTTCTGAACATAAAATAATAATGATTTATAATAGCATCCCCTCCTAGTGTAGAATCTATTGGCTAGAATCATATTACTAAAGGAATTTAAGCTATTTTCACTTATTATTCATAGGTAGACTCAGGTTCAGCTCTAGGCAAAATTGTTAAATAGGCAAAACTTATCGCTGGTGCTGTCCCTTTTGGTAGAAATTTCCCCTGGTGGGGAAATCTAGACCTATACTTACTAAGGTGTTTATAGCAAATGCAGCAAAACATTCAAATTACCTCTTCTAGGGATATTTGTGCACTAACAAGGAACTGTTAACATTCCAGAAAAAGGTAACCCTTCATTTGAGATTTCAGGTCCTTATGGTCAGCCAAAGAAGAACTATTTGGTTCAGATTGCTCCAAGGAGTGCCCTTCATGATCTTCCATGCTTTTCTGTCTATGTCGAGCTTTACTCTTATAAAAAAAAAAAAGAAAAAGAAATGTATCAATTTGACATTACAGAATAGCACTTTGCAAATGTTGCACAATCTGATTATACATGTAGCATTCCTATTCTCCAGGCTTTTTCGAAATACAGAAGGCAAGACACTCAGCACATTTTCTTTGTTTATCTGAAGGAAATTTCCCTGAACTGAAGAAGAGGAGAGATTGTAGAATACAGACAACATCAGTGGTCTCCTTATCTACAGATATCTTATGTATGAGAAAGAACAACAGAATTTCTGTTGACCTGATAGCCAAATCAACTCTTCATTTTCAGTCACTCTCAGAGAAAGAAGTAAGTAGAATGAAATGAATTTTGGACTAAGAACCAAGGTTATAAGTTCAAATCATGGACTTCCTGCTGTGAGATCTTGAACAAACCACATCTTCCTGGGCTGCTGCTGCTGCTGCTAAGTTGCTTCAATCATGTCCAACTCTGTGCGATCCCTTAGACGGCAACCCACCAGGCTCCCTCCCCACTGGGATTCTCCAGGCAAGAGTACTGAAGTGGGTTGCCATTTCCTTCTCCAGTGCATGAAGGTGAAAAGTTAAAGTGTAGTCACTCAGTCGTGTCCGACTCTTAGCGACCCCATGGACTGCAGCCTACCAAGCTTCTCCGTCCATGGGATTCTCCAGGCAAGAGCACTGGAGTGGGGCGCCATTGCTTCTCCTCTTCCTGGGCTAGGATCTAAAATTCTCACCCAGATGGAGAGCTTGATTTCAAAAATCCCCACCAGCAATGAAGCCTCTTGAATTTTAGAACACAATATTAGACAAAAATGAATAACAGCCCAATAAAAAAACCCCAACGTGGAATGAAACTATGGCTTTAAATCTTTGAACTACTTGGAATAATGAATGGAATCCTTTCCCAAGTTCACATTCGCACCTCTTATAGCTTCCAATTTATGATTCATTAAGAGAAAAAAAAAACCTTTCTTCCTGATTTAGTGAAAAGCTCATTTTAAATGTAATTCAGGTCAAAGTTTCCTTTTCTATGTCGGGTAAAATTACATAACTAACTCCAGAAATAGGATTACAGAATGGGTAGGATAATAGCATTTCCAATAATTAATGAGTCTGGTTGTCTTGGTAGATGCAGTGAACATTTCATGCAGATCTGTATTTATTCTGTAGTCAAATATAGGCCAAAATGAGACAGATAGCATTTGACTTGTACATCATAGTGGGGGGAAAGCCTTGTCCACGGCCTGCTCCCTTCCACAAATTGCTTAATATCACTTAAGTGGCTTTTGAGAAATTGGATTTTCCCCACTTTTCCTCAGGCAGGAACCAGAAACAGGAAAAGCTCTAAATACAGTTAACGGGACGCTTTCCTCCAGACTATTTCCTGAAGCTGAATACAGATCAGAACCCAGATTGGCCCCTTTATTTTCATTTAACATCATCTTCAGAGGAACACTTTTAAATAATAATAAACTACTCTTTGAGTCTCTGATTTAAGTAGTGACTATTGATTGGCTGGTTAGAACTTCCTGGCTTTATGAATTGTTCTCTGGAGGTGATGAAATGAGGAAATCAATGCTGCTATGTGCGTTTATAGTCAGTCTAGAGAGCGAATTGGATTTTCAAACACCAGAGACAAAAGGATATTTTAGAATACCATTACTTAAGGAACACAGCTTTAAAAGGGCTAAGCACATCAAGGCCGATATTGCTCAAAATATCCCTAAATGTTCTGAAATGAGTTGTTAATGTGGAGATTCCATCCTCAACCACATTCTATAAAAGAGAAATTGTCATATACGTCTTTGTTCCCTGGCTGTTTAATTCATGCAGAGCAACATCATCAGATGACTCAGAGCATGACGTGGAGTCACATGGACCCAGGTTAGTCCCAGCTATGGGGCCTTCAACACGTGGTTTAGCTCATCTAAGCTTTCGTGCCTTATCTATCAAAGGGAATCATAATAGTCCTTCCCTCAGGACTGCAAGAAGCATTAAATAATGTGAACCATTTGTAACAAGTCCGTGGGAGGTAACATCACAGATGGTGACTACATGCTTAGTTGTGTCCAACTCTTTGTGACCCTTTGGACTGTAGCCCACCAGGCTCCTCTGTCCAGGGGGTTTTCCAGGCAAGATTACTGGAGTGGGTTGTCATTTCCTGCTCCAGGGGATCTTCCGGACCTAGGGATCCAGCCTGTGTCTCCTGCACTGCAGGCAGGTTCTTACCCGCTGAGCCATCGGGGAAGTCTGATAGTAGCTGTCATATTACTATTATCATTAATACATAGTAAGTAGATACTCAGTAACTGTTGATGGAGGGAACTTTGGAAAAAAGTTTTCAGAGGTCTGTCTTCCCTGGTCTGCCCCAATGTCTCTCCAATGGTCCACCCTCATTCCCACTGACTTAGGGTATCTATTTAGAATTTGGTGGTCCAAAACATGACCCTTGTCTCTTGCATTTGGACCTGTGAGTGGGTATTCATTAACTGTACACACTCCTCCAATCATACTCAACCTGCTGAGCTCACTTCCATACTCATCCTGTAAAACTAACCGTTTGCAGCTGGCCTTGTTTCGGAGTCCCTCACTGTGGAGCACTAGATTTAAATCCACTTTGATGCGGGATTTAGTGCTTGAATCCAAGTTGCTCTCAAACTTTTCCCCTGCAGGGTGGAAAAGGCTGGATTTCCCCGAGATGCCACAGGGAGGAAGGGAAATGGGTACTGAGAAGAAAAGCAATAACTAGCCACCAGATTACTTGTCCAGAAAAAAAAGTAATTGTAACCACATATGATGTTAAATAGTATATTCAAAAGCAGAGACATTACTTTGCCAATTAAGGTCCATCTAGTCAAGGCTATGGTTTTTCCTTTGGTCATGTATGGATGTGAGAGTTGGACTGTGAAGAAAGCTGAGTGCTGAAAAACTGATGCTTTTGAACTGTGGTGTTGGAGAAGACTCTTGAGAGTCCCCTGGACTGCAAGGAGATCCAACCAGTCCATTCTAAAGGAGCTCAACTCTGGGATTTCTTTGGAAAGAATGATGCTGAAGCTGAAATTCCAGTACTTTGGCCACCTCATGCGAAGAGTTGACTCATTGGAAAAGACTTTGATGCTGGGAGGGATTGGGGGCAGGAGGAGAAGGGGACGACCAAAGATGAGATGGCTGGATGGCATCATGGACTCGATGGACGTGAATCTGAGTGAACTCCGAGAGACGATGATGGACAGGGAGGACTGGCGTGCTGCGATTCATGGGGTCGCAAAGAGTCGAACAGGACTGAGCGACTAAACTGAACTGATGATGTTAGATATTAACCATACTTAGTATGGTGGTGATTTTGCAGTATATGCAAATATCAAATCATTAGGCCATAACCTAAAACTATTATCAGTATAATTGATATTTATGTCAGTAAAAATGACCCAGTTCAAATTTTGCTTCTTTAATGTAAACTCAATTCATCTCCACTGACAGTAATTCATCTCTCTTCTAAACTCCAATTAGGGTTTGTGCCTACCTTTCTCTCTCTCTCTATGGTTTCATTTTTGGCTGTGCTGCAAAACTTGTGGGATCTTAATTCCCAGACCAGGAACTGAACCTGGACCCTCAAGAGTGAAAGCATGGAGTCCTAACCCCTGGACCACCAGGGAATTCCCCGTATCTACCTTTCTGATATCATTTGATCACATTATGCCTAATAGACCATCATTTCTGCAAACTCCAATGCCTGAGTCACACTACATGACTCTTTGTATTTGCTACCCAGTGCCCCACTATAAATACTGTTTTATAAATGTTTATCAAAGGGATAAATTAATAAACTCCCTAATGGAAGTTTTACAATCAATAATAATTTTCATTATAATAACTGGTTATTACATTTTCTTTCCTATCATTTTTACCGGTTATTTAATCTTTCTCTCCGCTGCTTTCTCCAGGGAAAGAATAACTTTAAACAATCACTTGTAAAAGCTTGATGGTTATAGTAAAGTATAGGTGAGATTTATAATACTCTCACTTAAGGGTACATATCAAACAAGAGGTTTTCTTTCTCTTTTTCTCGTTGTATTCTCCAAAAGAAAATGGAGTCATTTGAATGTGTTTATTATTAAGTAAAGGGAGGTGTCTGTAGGTTTACAAATAATAGCAACGGCAACTGCACTCTTAAAAATGCTCTGGTCGGTACTTCCCTGCTGGTCCAGTGGCTAAAACTTCACGCTCCCAAGGCAGAGGGCCTAGACTCAATCCCCGGTCAGGGAACAGGATCCCATGTGCCGTAACCAAGAACTCGGTGCAGCCAAATCAATTAATTAATTTAAAAAGTTCTCCAGGTCATCTCATCTTAGTGGAAATTGAAAAAGAAATTGTCTGTATAATGCTTCTAGAAGACAAATATTTTTCCCTGGGAATGAGAATCTCTCCCACACTCAAAGTTCAATGACTTGTAGGACAGACCAAGGAGACAAGTGTCACAGACGGATGGAGGCAAAGACTAGCAGAGCACCCAGGACTGAAGCTAAATATACTGTCCCCTAAATGGGCCACTAGCCTCCCCCATCATGAACAGAAATGGTTGGGACAGTGAGAACTGATGTGGATGAAAA
The DNA here is from genome assembly GCA_006408675.1 of Madoqua kirkii. Lineage (NCBI taxonomy): Eukaryota > Metazoa > Chordata > Mammalia > Artiodactyla > Bovidae > Madoqua > Madoqua kirkii. The sequence continues at coordinate 589 of SJYC01084475.1, read as the reverse complement.
CACAGGCTATGTGAATGAGAGAAGTCCAAAGGAAACACGTTTGTGCAAGTAAAGGTTATCTTCTTTAATTATCATTCTAATTAAAGGTATAAAACATGCCAAACTTAACCATTAAATGTCCAAATGATGTAGGAAATCATTGGTCTATCTCCCTACCCAATGCTGAAATCATCAACAAACCTTTATTTTTCCCTTTAAAATAAACATCATTACTATACTCATCAACTGGATCTTTTAAAGGTTTTGAGCTTAGCATTTAATCACATGGGCATAATTTCCATCCCATCTTGCCTTACAATAATTTGAGCAGAGTCACAGCCCCCCAAAAATGTGTTTGAATGGACACACCTGACAATTAGCACGCTCTAACGTATTTCATGTGCCAAAGAATTGATGCTTTTGAACTGTGGTGTTGGAGAAGACTCTTGAGAGTCCCTTGGACTGCAAGGAGATCCAACCAGTCCACTCTGAAGGAGCTCAACCCTGGGTGTTATTTGGAAGGAATAATACTAAAGCTGAAACTCCAGTACTTTGGCCACCTCATGCGAAGAGTTGACTCATTGGAAAAGACTCTGATGATGGGAGGGAT
>SJYC01084472.1:0-18576 GCA_006408675.1 Madoqua kirkii | reverse complement strand
GTGCAACAAAAGAAATACATTCAGTCAGTTCAGTTGCTCAGTCATGTCTGACTCTTTGCGACCCCATGAATTGCAGCATCCCAGGCCTCCCTGTCCATCACCAACTCCCAGAGTTCACCCAACTCATGTCCATCGAGTCCGTGATGCCATCCAGCCATCTCATCCTTGGTCGTCCCCTTCTCCTCCTGCCCCCAATCCCTCCCAGCATCAGAGTCTTTTCCAATGAGTCAACTCTTCGCATGAGGTGGCCAAAGTACTGGAGTTTCAGCTTTACCATCTTTCCTTCCAAATAACACCCAGGACTATCTCCTTTAGAAAGGACTGGCTGTATCTCCTTGCAATCCAAGGGATTCTCAAGAGTCTTCTTCAACACCACAGTTTAAAAGCACCAATTCTTTGGTGCTCAGCTTTCTTTATGGTCCAACTCTCACATCCATACATGACCACTGGAAAAACCATAGCCTTGACTAGATGCACCTTTGTTGGCAAAGTAATGTCTCTGCTTTTCAATATGCTATCTAGGTTGGGCATAACTTTCCTTCCAAAGAGTAAGCGTCTTTTAATTTCATGGCTGCAGTCACCATCTGCAGTGATTTTGGAGCCCCCCAAAATAAAGTCTGACACTGTTTCCACTGTTTCCCCATCTATTTCCCATGAAGTGATGAGGCCAGATGACATAGTCTTTGTTTTCTGAATGTTGAGCTTTAAGCCAACTTTTTCACTTTCCTTTTTCACTTTCATCAAGAGGCTTTTTAGTTCCTCTTCACTCTCTGCCATAAGGGTGGTGTCATCGAACATTTTAAATGATGTTTTTGTGTAACTGGAAACTCTGTACCTTTTATTTTACAGGATCTTCCCTTATGCTACTAGCCTGGAAACTTGCTGTAAAGAGTGTGAGTAACAAATATTGTTGTTTAGTTGCTAAGTCACGTTTGACTCTTTTGAGGCCCCATGGACTGTAGCCAGCCAGGCTTCTCTGCCCATGGGATGTTCCAGGCAAGAATCCTGGAGTGGGTTGCCATTTCCTTCTCCAGGGGATCTTCCTGACCCAGAGGCTGAACCCACATCACATTCCTTCATTGGCAGGTAGATTCTTTACCACTGAGCCACCTAGAAAGCCTGAGTGATAAATAGATGAATCAAATTCTAGAAAAGTAACTGTTTCAGAATCATCACAGCAATACCTGTTAACATAGGTTACTTCTGGATCCAGATCCTCCAGATCTCTGGAATAATACTTTTTATTCTTTATATTACTGGGAGTATAAGATACATTCTATAAATAGTCTCAGTGTTACTTATTTCAGTATCGTAAATATTATTTGTTTATTTGATGTCATAAATTCCAGGGTGGAGAAGAGAGAATGAGAATTCTATGGGAAGTTTTGTGTTGTTATTATTTTTAAATTATTTACAAGGGTAGTAAAATATATGTCCAATGTTTTGATTTCAAACAGAAACAGAAGTTCCCTTTCGTCGCTGCCTGTCAGTATTTCTTAGTGCAGTCAGCTTTACAGAATTTCATTCCATTTAAAATCATCTTATCTTACAAGTAAAAATGACAGCTCTGAGTGAAATAAAGATATTTTCTTGAGTAGAAGCAGTAATTATTTCCATTTTTCATTAAAGTAACCCATTCAGTAGTAAAGATTAGAGAAAATTTAAATTATGAAATAAAATTGCCATGAAAGCAGAAATGAGCTAATAGAAGAAAATACATAAACAAGATATTCAAGTATGAATGTTTGAAAATTACAAATGCAAGTAATGATAAACATTAACAGCAAATACCTTGCATTTCCAAAATACCTTATATCTAAAAATGTCAGGCAAATGAGCAAACAACTGCAATGCAAAGGAAGAACAGTGAAAGAAGACAAGATTCTCTTTCATCTTTAGCAAAAAGAAATAGAAGTCAAAGGGAAACAAAGTTTTAAGGAATTTTTTTTTCTGCCTCACTCTTCACCTTTTAGCATTCTTCTGAGAAATGAATTTTCTTTGACGATATTTGTCTCTGCACGGGTTTTCTATACTCCATAGTTCCACTGGATCATAGAGTGAGATAGTCTTGGGGTACAGAGCCAAGATGGTAATATGTGTGTATTTTGGAAGGAATACACTCCTTTCTTACCTTATGTCATTTTTTCTCTTTGGTGTTTCTGAGTGGAGGGCAAAGACAGAATGGAAAGGTGGGAACTAAAAATCCCTCTTCTCCAGCTCTGAGGCTTCTGGAAACCTCCTGCAGATAATGTAAACCCATACCAAGCTCATCAGAAAATGGACACAAGATCTGGAAACTACAGTATTTGCTGGTTGTGCCAAGGGGCAGCTATAATACTTCAGTTTTTGGTGGCATTTTCTCTGCCAGGCAAGGCCATACTGTTATTATTAGAATAAACTGTGGCTATAATTTTCTCCACCAACTAGAAATTCTGGAAATATCTTAATCCCATCTTAATTAAGAAAAGAAAAAACAGGCATGTTTTATTATTTCTTTAATCTCAAAATTCTCATCAAGAGTATAGAAATTTTATCTATTCTTCCAGGTATAGTCAAGGGAAAGAAAAATATGTTAAAAGAAACCGCTCTCAGGACAAAAAGCAATCTGTTTTGGAGCACTCTATCACCTATTACACCCACCCAGGGGCCATCACAAAGCACACCCTCCATCTGGTTTTGTTCCCCTGCCCCCCTAGCCCCACAGTGACAGAGACACTGCTCAGGGGCCCTGTGAGAAGCACTGTGTCCGGCATGAGTCGGGTTTCTCACATCCAGGTTTGGTTAAGTCACTTAATTTCTTTAGGCTTAAATTCTTTCATCTATAAGATGGAAATTATATTAGATGGGAGGTGGGGGGCTTCCCTTGAGGCTCAGCTGGTAAAGAATCTGCCTGCAATGCAAGAGACCCTGTTCGATCCCTGGGTTGGGAAGATCCCCTGGAGAAGGGAACGGTTACCCACTCCAGGATTCTGGCCTGGAAAAGTCCATGAACTATATAGTCCATGGGGTCACAAAGAGTTGGCATGACTGAGCAACTTTTCACTTCAGTGTGACCTGGCATTGTTAGTGCTCAGCAACTATTCCATATTTCTTATTAATTCTAGCCAATGATCATTAGAAGTGTGTTTTAGAAAAATTTTTTTTTAGTTCATCACACATTTAAATGAGTAGTTGATATCCCTGAGCTCAAAAGGGAACTAAACATAACCATTCTCCTGCAGAATCCCATAGGAGGTGACTTGAGAATGGAGACACATCAGGACTTGAACTCACTGTGAATTTTCCCTACTTTCTCAAAAACCTGTAAGTCTTCTGCACAGAAAAAGAAACAGCCAACAAATGAAAAGGCAACCTGTGGAATGGGAAAAACATCCTTACAAATCACATATCTGATAAGGGGTTAATATCAAAAACATAAAGAACTTACAACTCAACAACAAACAAACAATCCAACTAAGATATGGGCAGCAAATATTTTTCTAAAGAAGACACACAAATGGCCAACAGGTACATGAAAAGATGCTCAATATCATTAATCATCAGAGAAATGCAAATCAAAACTACAGTGACATAACAGCTCACAGCTGTTAGAACGTCTGTTGTCAAAAAGACATGAGATAATAAGGCTGATGAGGATGTGGAGAAAAGGGAATGCTTGTGCAATATTGGTGAGAATGTAAAATGGTGTAGCCACTACAGAAGAGCTTGGATATGCCTCAAAAAATTACAAAGAGAACTACCATATGACCACAGGCGTCAGCAATACGTGAACTGTGAACTTCCTGATGTTCAAGCTGGTTTTAGAAACAGCAGAAGAACCAGAGATCAAATTGTCAACATCCGCTGGATCATGGAAAAAACAAGAGAGTTCCAGAAAAACATCTATTTCTGCTTTATTGACTATGCCAAAGCCTTTGACTGTGTGGATCACAATAAACTGTGGAAAATTCTGAAAGAGATGGGAATACCAGACCACCTGACCTGCCTCTTGAGAAATCTGTATGCAAACCAGGAAGCAACAGTTAGAACTGGACAGGGAACAACAGATTGGTTCCAAATAGAAAAAAAGAGTACATCAAGACTGCATATTGTCACCCTGTTTATTTAACTTATATGCAGAGTACATCATGAGAAACGCTGGGCTGGAAGAAGCACAGACTGGAATCAAGATTGCTGGGAGAAATGTCAATATCCTCAGATATGCAGATGACACCACCCTTATGGCAGAAAGTGAAGAGGAACTAAAAAGCCTCTTGATGAAAGTGAAAGAGGAGAGTGAAAAAGTTGGCTTAAAGCTCAACATTCAGAAAACGAAGATCATGGGATCTGGTCCCATCACTTCATGGGAAATAGATGAGGAAACAGTGGAAACAGTGTCAGACTTTATTTTGGGGGGCTCCAAAATCACTGCAGATGGTGACTGTAGCCATGAAATTAAAAGACACTTACTCCTTGAAAGGAAGGTTATGACCAATCTAGATAGCATGTTAAAAAGCAGAGACATTACTTTGCCAACAAAGGTCCATCTAGTCAAGGCTATGTTTTCCAGTGGTCATGTATGGATGTGAGAGTTGGACTGTGAAGAAAGCTGAGTGCTGAAAAACTGATGCTTTTGAACTGTGGTGTTGAAGAAGACTCTTGAGTGTCCTTTGGATTGCAAGGAGATCCAATCAGTCCATTCTAGAGGAGATCAGCCCTGGGTGTTCTTTGGAAGGAATGATGCTGAAGCTGACACTCCAGTACTTTGGCCACCTCATGCGAAGAGTTGACTCATTGGAAAAGACTCTGATGCTGGGAGGGATTGGGAGCAGGAGGAGAAGGGGACAAACAAGGATGAGATGGCTGGATAGCGTCACAGACTCAATGGACATGAGTTGGGTGAACTCTGGGAGTTGGTGATGGACAGGGAGGCCTGGGGTGCTGCAATTCATGGGGTCGCAAAGAGTTGGACACGACTGAGTGACTGAACTAAAGTGAACCGTATGACCCAGCAATCTCACTTTTGGGTGCATATCCAAAGGAAATGAAAACAGGATGCCAACGAGAAACTGTATTCCCATGTTCACTGCAGCATTATTCACAATAACCAAAATATGGAAACAACCAGATGGATACATTAAAAGATGTGGTATTTTTATACAATGGAATATTATTCAGTCATTAGAAAGAGGGAAATACTGTCATTTGAGATAACATAGATGGGCCTTAAGGGCACTGTGTTTAGTGAAAGAAGTTGGGCAGAAAAAAACAAATGCTGTATGATATATGGAATCTGAAAAAGCCCAATTTATAGAAACAGAGTAGAATGGTAGTTAACCAGGCGCTAGGGAGAGAAGGTTGGGGAATAAGAAGACAGTAGTCAAAGATACAAAGTTCCAGTTAGAAAATGAGTAAGTTCTGGGACTGTAATGTAGAGTATGGTGATTATAGTTGATGAAACTGTATTATTCACTTGAAAGAGACTAAGACAGTAGATCTTAAATGTTCCCACCACAAAAAGAAATGACATCATGAGATGTGATGTGGGTGTTAGCTAAGTTAGGGTGGTAACCATTTTGTAATATAAAAGTATATCAAATCAACTTGTACAACTTAAATTTACAGTGTTACATAAATGTAGTGGGGGCGGTGAGGGAAACCTAGGTATCATTCTTCCAATGCCTGCGGAAGGCTACACTTGGAAGTGACATTGTATCTTTTAGGTGTGGTGGGTACCAAGCGGATACTCTACTGAGAAAAGTGTAAGGATTACATGCCTTCAGCTCCTCTCTCCTCTCACATCCATGCAACCTTGGGCAGGTCAAGGTTGCATAGGGCAGGTCCAGGTTGCATAGGGCAGGTCCAGGTTGCATAGGGCAGGTACTTAATCTTTTTAAGCAAATGTCTACACATCTGTAAAATGGTGGATTTACCAGAATCTCCTCCATTGGTGGTTTTCAAGAGTCAAGTAGCTCCTGCGCACGTAGGCTTAAAATAAAGATTGGCTGTTATTTATTAATATGATTCTCTCCTAAATTAAAAAGGTGAGGTAGACTGAGACAATATGTCTATAACAAGGGCCATTTGAGGATGCTGCCCTCGACCCCGGGAGCGACCACAGCAGCACTCAGGTCCACGTGGCAATGTTCTCAAATGAGAGAGATAAAACGCCTGCTCTGAAATCTGAACAAGCAGTGAGCTCTCGGCTTTTGGTTATTAAACCAGCACTCACCCCATCCATTTTAGTCCTATGCCGACCTTTCCCTTTCTTGCTCTGACAGTGACTAGGTCCCACTGGCCGGTACAGGCGGAGCCAGCAATATTGGAAGGTGATGGGGGCGGTCCTGTAGTCAGCGGCCATGTCATCTCTGAGCAGGTGACCAGCGTCCAGAGGTGAGCATCATTTCCAACCAGCTAGGAGAGGAAGGAGGAGAGAACTATAATAATGTTAGTCAGGTAGCCACTTCTACCTTATCAGCCCCAGCAGATGCAAACACGCGCAGACAAATACTATACCAGAGGGTAGAATAAAAGTGGAATTAGAAAATAGCTGCCTTCAGGAGGTCCTGAGCTTCCGAACTTGATATGCAATTGTCATATAGATAACACAGAAAAACAGATAATAAACACAGCTTTTAATTCAAACATGACCTTCAAAGAGCTTTTCTTTAGAAACACAAACGAAAGCCCCTCAGACATTTGAAAGAGCAGATTCAGTGTAAGCCTCCCCCTGGGGGGTTCCCCACACCCCAAGCTCAGGGCACACCTCAGACAGCTCTTCCCAAGAACAGCGTTGGACTTCTTATCACATTTTACCACAAATTCTAAAGTTTCTTATCACATGAGAAAGCTTCCTTTACCACGTTTTTATCTCATTCCAAATGTATCTTATCAATATTCACGGGGCAAGTGCGTGAGTATTTCTAAGGGATAGCACAGAACAGTGTATGATAAACGATACGTTGCTGCCATTCTGATCGGTGGGAGAGATCAAGAGAAAGTGGCCAGCTGGAAAAATCAGCTGCGCTCGGCTGAAGTGCCAGGATCATCTATAATGTGGCAGGAGTGATGCATCGCTGAGCCCAGGGACCCTTCCGAAGAGGCAGGGGACCAAGAAACCCAAGTTGGGAGTGGCTCGAGGTTTCCTGCAGAAGTGGCTTCTAACTGCAGCCAAGTAGAAGCCACTTAGTGTCCTTGAGAGGCAAGCAAGACTCTGCATTAAAACTGTCCTCTCCTCAAGCCATATTTTATGGGTGCCAGAGCCGAGCATTTTAAATGAGCTGAACTACGTGCGCAGTCCTCTTAAGGATCAGGCAGGCCCTTCTCACCGTGACATTGAACCAGAGACTGTTCCCTTGCCTTAGCAGTTTGTAAATCACACAGGAAATTCTGAAAGGACCAAGTCCCCTCCCACGTCCCTGTTGTCGCCTTTGTTCTCCCCCATCTCCTTGGTTTCCATTCTGAAATGGATCGTTAGTGTCTTGTGTAGAAAACTTTCCAGAGGCTAGGATGGGTAAACACACAGCTTGCTCTCTGAAAACAAGCATTCAAAATGCTTTACTCCTTCCCAAGAGAACTGTAAAATATGATTTTCTTAACAAGCTTGTATGAATGGTCTGGTTAAGAAAGATGATTACACCAAGGAATTAAATTCCACCAAATATAACAAGACACACACATACGTGATCTTGATATGAAGACCCAGAAGCATTCTCGGATGAATCAAATAAAAAGGCATAAACTCAATCTGTAAGAAAAGAGGAATTTGATTCTAATAACGAATATATTGTTCGATGAAAAAGTAGATGAAGTGATACCTTTCAGCAAACTTCCTAACTCTTATCAGTCCTGCCCCTGAATACCAGGTGCAAAGCCAAGCCTGAAAGTTGTCACTTACGGATGACCTAGGAGGCAGGTCAGTGACCCCAATAGACACCAGGGCCCTTTAACTGGACAAGAAGTTGCAATTCACAAGCAATTGAGTGGAAATGATTTCCTCTCTGGGGCAGCTGAGCTGGCATAACAAAGTCACAAAAGCTGTGACTGGGTTAGCTGAGTTGTTTCAAAAACAATGCTAATGGTGGCAGGGGGGCAGGGTCAAACCCCATATGGGCTCATTGTCTTTGGAGAGGGAGGCTGCACGAGCAAACATCTCAGGTCACATGGGGACCCAGTACCAAGACTTCACCAAACCCCATCAGGACTTTTGGAAAAGTGATCCAAAGGGCAAACTCTCTAGCTAATTTCCCCCAATATGTGTGACACTTCGAAAGGAAGACATGAGGTTATGATAGCATCGTGTCAGCCAAGAATTCTGGACAAGGCAATGATCCAATTTCATCGAATGTTGTCAAGGAGATCAGAGGAAAGAAAAAAGGGAAATCAGGGCTGGAAGTATGGTATGACGGTTTTAAGAACAGAGAGTGGTATCTTCCAAATAAAATCTAATAGGACAATCATAAATAACCCCAAAGGGGAGAACAAAATGAATGATCTTAACAGGTACAAGGAGCCCCAAAGCAAGACTCTCTGATGGCTGTTCTAAACAGTCAACAAAACGCTCACCTCAGGGGGCCCCTCCCCAACCCCAAAACCTAACACAGCCCCCCTGCTCCATCACTGAACCGCACTGCTGCTTTGCAGGGTAAAACAGTCTTAAGACGCATGGTTCTTTCTTTTTTGATCTGTGTTCTCAGCGTGAAGTAAAATTGCTATTCAACATGTCAGTGGGTACTTGTGAATAAACACCACATTCTCAACTAACTTAGATTTTTCCCAGTTTTAAGTTTTGCACCATTATGAATTAAAGATAAACTACCACCTCTAAATAGGAATTTGGTGACTCAGCTTCTGGAAAACAAATTATTTCAACAGCTTCAGCATCCAAGAGCTGACAGGTAAGTATCACCACCAGTTCAGAATTCAGCTCTGTTCTGGAAATATGTTTAGATCCTGCCTTCCAGCCAGGCTGTTGTGTGTGCCAAACATAAGCCTCAACTCCATTTGAAAAGTGAGAAGATAGAAAGGGACCGTCTGTTTTAATGATTGGCTGACCAATCATTCAGAAAGTTAGAGTGGATCCTGATGCTAAGCATTTCCCCAGTAAACATTTACAGGAAGAAGGCCATTCTTAAAAATGTAAGGGACAACTCACCAATGGCAAGGTTAGAAAGCAAGCAGAGGCTGTAAGGACTCAGGATTGAGATTTGACAGCTGAGCATGAGAGACGTGCTAATTATGTCTTTGAGAAAGTCAGTATTTCAAATCTCAGTTTCTCTGAAGGATTACCCCCTCTTCAGCCCTACAAATAAATTCCCTGATGTTTTCCATAGCTTCTACAATGAAGATTGCAACCAGCAAAATTGCATCTCTTAATTCTGGAGCATTTAACATTACCACTCTCAGGCTGGGCTTCCAAATTCCACAGATCTTTGGGGTTTTTTAATTATTATTTCTATTAGAGCACAGTTGCTTTACAATGGTGTGTTAGTTTCTGCCATACAGAAAAATGAATCATCTGTATGTTTACATATATCCCTCTTTTTTGGATTTCCTTTTCATTTAGGTCACCATAGAGCACTGTGCTATACACAGGTTCTTATTAGTATCTATTTTATACATAGCATCAATAGTGTATATGTGTCAATCTCAATCAGTAAGGAGTAAGAGGAATTTGATCTTCCCATCCCTTTTCCCCCTCAGTATCCATATGCTTCTTCTCTACATCTGTGTAGCTATTTCTGTATTGCAGATAAGATCTTCTATATGAGTTTTCTAGATTCCACATATATGTGTTAATATACAGTGTTTGTTTTTCTCTTTCTGATTTGCTTCAGTCTGGATGACAGTGTCTAGGTCCATCCGTGTCTCTCCACAGACCTTTAGGACAAAGTCTCAGAGATCCACACTGACAGAAAAGTCTAGATATAGACACCTCTATCATTTTTATATTATTATTGAAGAAGAGGTGGCAGGAATACACGGAAGAACTGTACAAAAAAGATCTTCAAGACCCAGATAACCATGATGACGTGATCATTCATCTAGAGCCAGACATCTTGGAATGTAAAGTCAAGTGGGCCTTAGAAAGCATCACTACGAACAAAGCTCGTGGAGGTGATGGAATTCCAGTGGAGCTGTTTCAAATCCTGAAAGATGATGCTGTGAAAGTGCTATACTCAATATGCCAGCAAATGTGGAAAACTCAGCAGTGGCCACAGGACTGGAAAAGGTCAGTTTTCATTCCAATCCCAAAGAAAGGCAATGCCAAAGAATGCTCAAACTACCGCACAATTGCACTCAACTCACATGCTAGTAAAGTAATGCTCAAATTTCTCCAAGTCACGCTTCAGCAATATGTGAACCATGAACTCCCTGATGTTCAAGCTGGTTTTAGAAAAGGCAGAGGAACCAGAGATCAAATTGCCAGCATCCACTGGATCATGGAAAAAGCAAGAGAGTTCCAGAAAAACATCTATTTCTGCTTTATTGACTATGCCAAAGCCTTTGACTGTGTGGATCACAATAAACTGTGGAAAATTCTGAAAGAGATGGGAATATCAGACCACCTGACCTGCCTCTTGAGAAATCTGTATGCAGTTCAGGAAGCAAGAGTTAGAACTGGACATGGAACAACAGATTGGTTCCAAATAGGAAAAGGAGTACGTCAAGGCTGTATATTGTCATCCTGCTTATTTAACTTCTCTGCAGAGTACATCATGAGAAAACGCTGGGCTGGAAGAAACACAAGTTGGAATCAAGATTGCTGGGAGAAATGTCAATAACCTCAGATATGCAGATGACACCACTCTTATGGCAGAAAGTGAAGAGGAACTAAAAAGCCTCTTGGTGAAAGTGAAAGAGGAGAGTGAAAAAGTTGGCTTAAAGCTCAACATTCAGAAAATGAAGATCATGGGATCTGGTCCCATCACTTCATGGGAAATAGATGGGAAAACAGTGGAAACAGTGTCAGACTTTATTTTGGGGGGCTCCAAAATCACTGCAGATGATGACTGCAGCCATGAAATTAAAAGACACTTACTCCTTGGAAGAAAAGTTATGACCAACCTAGATAGCATAATGAAAAGCAGAGACATTACGTTGCCAACAAAGGTCCGTCTAGTCAAGGCTATGGTTTTTCCTGTGGTCATGTATGGATGTAAGAGTTGGGCTGTGAAGAAAGCTGAGCACTGAAGAATTGATGCTTTTGAACTGTGATGTTGGAGAAGACTCTTGAGAGTTCCTTGGATCTCAAGGAGATCCAAACAGTCCATTCTGAAGGAGATCAGCCCTGGGATTTCTTGGAAGAACTGATGCTGAAGGTGAAACTCCAGTACTCTGGCCACCTCATGTGAAGAGTTGACTCATTGGAAAAGACTCTGATGCTGGGAGGGATTGGGAGCAGGAGGAGAAGGGACAACCGAGGATGAGATGGCTGGATAGCATCACAGACTCAATGGACATGAGTCTGAGTGAACTCCGAGAGATGGTGATGAGCAGGGAGGCTTGGCGTGCTGCAATTCATGGGGTCCCAAAGAGTCCGACACGACTGAGCGACTGAACTGAACTGAACTATAGTTGATTTAGAATATTGTGTTAGTTTCAGGTGTACAGCAAAGTGATTTAGTTATGTATCTTTTGCAGCTTGTTTTCCATTATGTCATTGCAAGATGTTGAACATAATGTTCCATGCCATGCAGTAGGTCCTTGTTTATATATACTGGTTTGTATCTGTTAATTTCATCAGTTTCAGTTCAGTTGCTAAGTCATGTCCGACTCTTTGCAACCCTATGGACCGCAGCATGCCACGTTTCCCTGTCCATCACCAACTCACAGAGCTTGCTCAGACTCATGTCCATTGAGTCAGTGATCCCCCCACCCAACCATCTCATTCTCTGTCGTCCCCTCTTCCTCCTGCCTTATTAATATGTTTAACTTATCCCTCCTCTCTCTCCCTCTCTTTTCTGGTTATTTTCTCCTTATGTTTGTTTTCTATGTCTGTGATGGACACACACACTTATAAATGGAATCTATGATTTGATGAATATGCTGCAAACCATTTTCCTTGAGAACATATTTCTAGCTCTCGTTGAAGAGGAAAAAGTAGGAGAGAAAAGGTCAACAGTCAAGGAGATGATGCGACATGTCAGATGATCCAAATAATAAACTTAAAAAAAGCAAAAACCTAGGTAATAAGGAAAATGAGAAATGTAATTAAGCTCTCCCAGTTCTATTATAAACAGAAGAATGATTTACTGTCTCAGCATTCTAGTGATTGCTGCTCACACACCTTAACAGAGTGAAGCTTTCCGCAAAGGATTCAGCCTGGGGGATTTCACTGTTCACATGAACCATATCGTTCATCAAGCCCTTCCCCTGGACTCACAATGTCACCTCTGAATTCTCCCTCAGCGTGACTCCAGTCCCTCCTGGGAACATGGGATTGTCTCCTCGATGTTCAGGGGAAACAGACAAGGAAAAAAAGAACTGACTGTGCTCAGTGATGACCTAAATGGGAAGGAAATGCAAAAAAGAGAGGGGATACATGTATATGCACAGCTAATTCACTTTGCTTTGTAGCAGAAACTAACACAATACTCTAAAGCAACTATACCCCAGTAAAAATTAATTTTAAAAAATAAGAAGGGTCAATACAGGAACTGACATCCTCTACAATGATGTCTCGTATTTTCAGGCCTTTTCCTGACCAGCCCAGCCCAAAGTTCCTGTATCTCTTTTCCTCTCCACAAGCTCTTATCTTGAACGTTCACTAGGTACTTGTCCTAACTGGTAGAGTTAGTTGTCTGTTTATGTAAACTTGTCATGCTGTCAGAGTAGAAGGTAAACTAATTGACACAGGAGCCATTGGAAATGAGATAATGTGATAAGGTCATATATTTTTTATAACTCTCCCCAACTTCATTTAACACAATAGCTTGTATAGTAAATATCAATAAATCTGTTAATTAAACATGTGTAGGTAAAGTATTTTGTTGGAGAGCCAAAGCTTCATTATTCAACAACCCAGTCAGGCATTTAACTTAGATGATCTTTAAATTCCTTCTGAGCTTTAATAGTCTGTGGTTCGTATTCATTAATTTGCAATCAAATGTTATACTAAGGTTTATCTTTACATGGTATAAGAAAAAAAAGATGTTTGTTGAAAAACTAATAGAGTCTAACATATAAGACTAAGGGAAAATGAGCTAAAATTTCCTTTTTTTCTCTCTCTCTGCTTCCTCCCCTCCTGCACTTCAAGTATATCTATTTGATTCAAATTGCTTATTTAATTATACATCCTTATTCATTTTGATAACAGTTTCATTTGGTGCTCTAAATCAAATTATATTAAAATATATATATAAAATCTGTGATTCTGTGCCTGGATCACTGAAATGGATTTCACTCCAGCTAATTAGTGCAAACTCAGGCTTCAGTCACTGATCTATTTCCCCAAGACCCACAACCTTTTGAAAATCTTGCAAAGTGGAAAACATCCAAATCGTCTTATTGAATTGGCTATTCAAGTTACTATCTATCCTTTCTCTGCCACATCTATTAATAACAGCTCATTCACAGCCAATTCAATAAATATTTACTAAGGGGCTATTATATTTCAGGCAATATACTCCCCACTAGAGTCAAGAAAAACATAAACTAGGTTACAATTCAGGAGAGGTAGGCAGAATTATACAAGCAGCCGTTACTCGGCAGTCACATGATAGAGAAGAGCTGCAGACTCTCCTGGCTTCAGGAGTGGTTCCCAAAGGAAGAGCGTCTTCCCAAAGGAAGGGATCCCAGCTGAAATCTGAGGGCTTAGCAGCATCTGGTGAGATGTGATAGTTCTGTCAAGGGATACTCTGTAGTCATGAATACTCCTTGGAAGGACTACTGATGCTCCAATACTTTGGTCATCTGATTTGAAGAGCTGACTCAGTGGAAAAGACCCTGATGCTGGAAAAGATTGAATGCAAAAGGAGAAGAGGACAGCAGAGGATGAGCTAGTTGGATAGCATCATCAAGTCTATGGGCATGAACTTGGGCAAACTCCAGGAGATGGTGAGGGACAGGGAGGAGGCCTGGAGTGCTGCAGTCCATGGGGTCACAAAGAGTTGGACATGACTTAGCAACTGAAAAACAACAACAACAAATTCTCTGGTCAGGAGGAACAGGTCATATGAAAGAGAGAAGGTGAGAAAGAGCATGTTGTTAGGGGAACAATTTTAAGCTAGACTGGAATTCAAGGGTGTAGAGGTGGAAGGAAGGAAGGGAGGGAGGGAGGAAAGGGGAAATCAGAAAAACAAGTGTGAGCAGTGGTAAGATCAGCCAGGATTTGTGAGTCATATTAAGAAGTTTGGACTTTATCTTCTAGGTGATGGCAACACCCACTGAAGTGGCCTAAGATACAGGAATAGGGACTTCCATCAATGGTAAAGAATCCACCTGCAAAAGAGGAGACACAGGGGATACGGGTTCCATCCCTGTGTTGGGAAGATTCCTTGGAGGAGGACACAGCAGCCCACTCCAGTATCCTTGCCTGGAGAAGCCCATGGAGAGTGGAGCCTTGTGGGCTACAGTCTATTAGGTCGCAAAGAGTCAGACCCACCTGAAGCTACTGAGCACACGCACATGCAAGACAGAGGAATAAAATGATACAATGATATGAACTGTAGTGTAGATAATTAATGAAAGATGGTCAAGACGTGCCCAAGGAGAGCAGTTAGGAGAAGATGGAGTGACCTCGGCCAAGGCAGTTGCTATGGAGACAGAGAGACGTGGTTGGTCTTTTCAGATGTCGAGGTAAGTCTAGAGGAGTCAGTGATTGGTTGAATTTGGGATGAGCAGATGGAGAAATCAAGGATGGGTTCTGCCTTGGGTACCTGAGACAGAGAATACAGGATGGGGAGTGGGGACCGCAAGGAGACAGTAAGTGGAGTTTCTGTGGTACTGAGTTTGAGGTATTAGTGAAACACCTCATTGGAAGTGACTGGTTGGCAACTGACTGTGTGAGTCCGCAGACCAGATAAAGGCTCCGTCTTGGATCTGACTTGGAAATGGAATCTGGGAATCATTACATACAAATGGCGATGGAAGTCACTAGTGGCAGAAAGAGGGAATTAAGAGGAGAAGCAAACAGGGAAAAGAAGTGAAAAAAGCTGAGTGGGAAGACCTGGAGAGGTAGAAGGAAAACTAAGCAAGTATGTTCTCATAAACACAAAGAAAGAGGCTAGTTCGAGAAGGAAAAAGACAGTGCTGAGTGCTACCAAGAGATGAAGGTCAAATCACAGCCATTGAGTTCAAGGGCAAAGAGGTCACTAGAGGCCTTGTCGAGAACAATTTAGTAAAGGGATGATTAAAAGTCCAGTTGTAAAGCTTACCTAACAGACCTCTCAGTAGGACTGGCAACAGCCACCCCCCCGTCTCTCCCACAAGCTTTCATTGGCATCTGGGTTTTGGCTTCTCCTCCATCCCAGATGGCTCATTTCCTGGATCCTTTTCCTCCTGCCCAAGCCCACTGGGCACAGGCACTCGCCAAGGTCCAGCCCCAAGACTTTCCTGCTCCCTCCTTGCTCCTGCCTCCCCTCCCCAACCCCCATTCTCCACCTTCATCACTTCCATGGGCAAAACGTATCTCCTACAGCTGTTCATCCAAGCCTTTCACTCTCTCTGTCTCTATCTCTTCCTTCCCATCCCTCCCTCTCCAGCTCTGACAGAAATTCCTGTGACTCCCACCACAACCACACTGAGACCTGTGTACTTCACTTCGATAACTTCATCAACCAAAAACACCTTAAACTCCAGACACTCCACCTGAACTCTGCACTGATGCTACCCTCCACCTCCCAACTCCTCTGTTCCTTCATTTCCCTATTTCTCGCTTGACTGTTGGTCCCGGCATCCAGTCTGTGGAGAGATCCCATCTACCTCATGCCTAAAGTTTTGCTCACTCCTTCCCTGCCTTCCATTACGCACGCACCACTGTGGTTTAGGCCACTCTTCCCAACAGACCTTTCACTGGCCATCTTGGCTCAGAGGTTAAAGCGTCTGCCTGGAATGCAGGAGACCTGGGTTTGATCCCTGGGTCAGAAAGATCCCCTGGAGCAGGAAATGGCAACCCATTCTAGTACTCTTGCCTGGAGAATCCCATGGAGGGAGGAGCCTGGTAGGCCACAGTCCAGGGGGTCGCAAAGAGTCAGACACGACTGAGTGACCTCACTCACCTTCACTCCTCTTTGCCAGCAGGTCATTCATTGACCATCTTAACATTCTGTCTCTTCAGAAGGCTGTACCTTTTGGTGGAAGGTCCAGCTCCACTCAAGTTGCTGCTGCTTAGAAGTTTTCATGTCTGCCAACTGTGTGTTGAATTAAGTACAAGCCTCTCCTATAGGCCTTCAGAGCCCTCCATAACTTGACACTTCATAGCCCACCTTTCTAGTTTACTGCTCCTCTGCCTGCTCTCTAAACCCTAAGCAAATGAGACTGTTCACCTTTCAACAAATTAAACCCACATTTCCCACCTTGTTTCTGCTCTGGAAATCCTCCCACTCCATGAAGATCGTCTCCAATGTCATATCCACCATCAACTCCTCTCCATCAACATGTCCCTTCCAGTTCAGTTCAGTTCAGTCACTCAGTCATGTCTGACTCTTTGCGACCCATGAATCGCAGCACGCCAGGCCTCCCTGTCCATCACCATCTCTCGGAGTTCACTCAGACTCACGTCCATCGAGTCCGTGATGCCATCCAGCCATCTCATCCTCTGTCGTCCCCTTCTCCCCCTGCCCCCAATCCCTCCCAGCATCAGAGTCTTTTCCAATGAGTCAACTCTTCACATGAGGTGGCCAAAGTACTGAAGCTTCAGCTTTAGCATCATTCCTTCCAAAGAAATCCCAGGGCTGATCTCCTTCAGAGGGACTGGTTGGATCTCCTTGCAGCCCAAGAGTCTTCTCCAACACCACAGTTCAAAAGCATCAATGTTGGTTTAGGATGTCATAAAACTCTCTTTTTCATTTCAAAATAACTCAAAAGGAAGCACTTAAGGTAGTTTTTCAAAGAAAGAGTTGGCAAAAGTCCCAAGCAGGTCTGGGGAAAGGCAAATTTTCCTAAACCTGTCTGTACCAGATCTTTTTCTTATACTGACCCAATACATGTAACCACGTTTTTTTTCCAGTTTTGTTTCCTGTCATTTTCTTATATCTGTGTGCTTCAAATATGCAGATGAATGCCTCATAATTATGGATATGAAAAAGTTCAGTTCAGTCACTCAGTCATGTCCATCTCTTTGCAACCCCATGGACTGCAGCATGCCAGGCTTCCCTGTCCATCACCAACTCCTGGAGCTTCCTCAAACTCATGTTCAGTTAGTTGGTGATGTCATCCAACCATCTCATCCTCTGTCATCCCCTTCTCCTTCCACCTTCAATCTTGCCCAGCATCAGGGTCTTTTCCATTCAGTCAGTTCTTCGCATCAGATGGCCAAATTATTGGAGCTTCAGCTTCAGCATCAGTCCTTCCAATGAATATTCAGGACTGATTTTCTTTAGGATTGACTGGTTGGATCTCCTTGTAGTCCAAGGGACTCCCAAAAGTCTTCTCCAAAATGATAGTTCAAAAGCATCAATTCTTTGGCATTCAGCTTTTTTTGTAGTCCAACTCTCATATCCATACATGACTATTGGAAAAATCATAGCTTTGACTAGACGGACTTTTGTCAGCAAAGTAATGTCTGCTTCGTAATATGCTATCTAGGTTGGTCATTGTATGAAAGGGCAAAAAGATACAAACAAATGTAGATTCAAATTCTTTTTTCTGAAGTTAAGGATACTTGCTCTGCCTATGGGGTCTGAATACTAAAATATTTTGGAGTTAAATTATTAAAGGGCTTTACAAATGAAAGACTTCATTTAAAGCACAATAAATGTGTTTTAACTGACACCCAGAAGAACCATGCTATTGTAATACTGATTCTGCCTTCCCACTCCATCCAGTCATGTGTATCTGTATATCCATGGAGTGTTGGTACTCACATCACTGATGATGTCCCTGGAGGCCTTGGCTGCCACGATCGGGATGGCATCACTTCGCAAGTCGTAGCCTTTCTTCTTTGCTTCTTCGTTGGCGAGTTTGTACAGAGTCTATAGGAGGAAAGTAAGAGTTAAAGCAAGTTTGACAGTGAAAGATCTGACGGCAACAATCTGGAGTTTATCAAGTGACATATCAGTAAATTTAAAAAAGGAAAGGCTCTGGAAACAACTTTCTAGCGATATTGGAAAGTAAATAAATTACATTTTACCAAAAAACTCTGTAGCATAAGAAACAAATGAAATATATCAATGAGTATTAACATAAAATAATCATTTATATCATTATAGATTGATATATATTTAATATGTAGGTGATATAGTATGTATACCAACATAGACTAGTATAATTTAGTGATATAGATTGATGAACAAAGCATCAATTTATACATCTTAATTGAAAAGAAACCTGCAGGACAATATGTTTAATATTACTCATTTGATAAAAAATAACATATATATACTCTTATTCATTATTAATCATTCTTGACAATCAGGCAATATTTTATAATATTTA